>VZTU01025176.1:17014-36292 GCA_013400835.1 Zapornia atra | reverse complement strand
AGAAGCTCCAAGAAATTCTCAAAGCAGAAATTAAGCTGCAGTAGCCCCCCTTTTTCCCTAAGAATTTAGGAAATATACCAAATATAAATAATAATTGGTATAAGAATGNATACCAAATATAAATAATAATTGGTATAAGAATGAAACTATTGCCACTTTTTGCCCTGACCCAGTTCTAGTTTGGATTTAACACTAACAGAGAAAAAAACCCAAACAAGTGGCTTACAGGCTCCATTGAGTTAGGTATCTAAAATGGCAACTTACATCTAGCAGTGGTAAAATCTCGCAAAACTCTTAATGTTTCTACAAAAATAGTCTAATTTTGAAACATTTACAAGACCCATGCTTCTCATTTGATGTCCCCAAGGTCTTACTGCATCTGTAACTTTCTTCAGATTGTTCCAACAGTTTTCAGTTTTAATAGAAGCGTAAACACGGGTAAGTATGAAACATTTTAATGTTTGAAGGTATATGCCATGAAAATGCAGCTCACACACTGTGAGACATTATGTCTTGTGAAGCTGAAAGAAACATATTCCTACTCCATTAAATGTCAATGACAACTTCTGTTTTACACACACACACCCCCCAACACACACAAAGACCTGTAGTATTTTTGTCATACTCTTAAGGATTATTACTGCTACAAAACCTGTCCCATAAATTTTCCTTTTCAGTGGTTGCCGACATTCTTTTAATCTCTGGAACTTCTTGCATGCAAGTTGCTGCATAGCATGTGTGAACTTTCCCTTCTTAACAGCCTTTTGCAGATTAGAAACCTATGGAACAAGAGAGGTGCTCAAAACATACATTTAAAACAGCTTGGCAGACTAATTTAAGATTGGCCTTTCCTCAGAACTTCTATTAAGAAAGGTACTAGAAAATTTGAGTGGAAAACACTGAATCCACCATGAATTACTGTTATTTCTTTTCTTATTATTGAATAGTTACATTGCAGCACTACCTGAAGGCAAAGACCAGAATAGGTCTAAACATATGAGGCATCATATCAAAAGCAATCGGACTGCTTGGAGGTTCATGCCTTTGCACATAATTCGGTGCTTCTCTGATTCAAGTTCAGAAAACACATGAGGAACAGATTTTCTCACATTGATTCTTCAAAGTATTTTTGCTTCATTTAAATAAAATGAGGAAACTGTAACCACTGGAAAAAACGGAATGCTTGCCTAACGTTTTTCAGTGTTAAACACTTAACTTCTAATGATCTCTACAGTCATGTCATTATTTAATTCGCTATAAAAAAAAAAAGAGAGAGACTGTACTGCTGCCAATCTTCAACTCCTTCCTTAAAAAAGGGAAAAAATAATTCAAACCTTTGTTATTTGCAGGATGGAGGAACATTTGTCCATGACATTACTATTGGTAAATGTCAGATGTTGTTTACAGAGCTAAAAGCATTAAGAACCAAGAATGGGATCAACATACTTTGCAATATAAATTTTTAAAGGTTAATCTTCCATGATTAGCTTAACTAAACAATGCTAAGCACAAAGCAAATTGCTTAATACAAGTGACCACAAATGGCTTCAGTCTTTTGTTCTGAACTTCCTAAATATTGATTTATTTGATTTCAGTCATAAAGTTTGCACATACATTCACATACTTGAAAGATTATACATAGTTTTCCTAGTGGTCTTCATCTAAACACCACAGGAAGACAATAGCAAAGAAGAAAGTTAAATTTGCCTGTAATAATGATTCACAATCAATTGGTAGAGTTACTTGCAAAGAGAGAGAAGTGTACTTGCTTGCGAATCAAGTGTAATTGCAATTTTATTTCATTTTCACCTTTCTGTGATATTCTTTTTTTGCTAACTCTTCAGTCTGGAAAGCATGGCATTACTTTGTTTCTTGCTACTCACTTCTGATAAGGTGAGAAAGGCCAAAATAATGTCATCTTTGTTATGAAAGAAGCTGGTGGGAAAAAGAGAGTCTTCTCATTTAATGACAATCCTAACATTTACAGTGTCCTATCACCTCAAAATATCTGTGCTCATAGGTTTATGTGGAACAAGCGACAGAGAAAGTGATTTGTGTTTCAGCTTGACTTCCCAGCTCTAACAAAGTTCTCAGTTCATTGCCATCCTACAGCTGAGGATAGGGCCTTCTGTAAGTTTTACAAATATAGTAATCTTTCCTGTAACTACCAGTGACAGATTGGTTTGAATTTTGAAATTATAAATACTTGAAACCCAGAATATTCTGTTTCCATACAGTTATGTTATGAGGAATGGCAATATTAAAGCCATAAACAAGTCTGGAAGAATATCACAACTATTAATCTATCAAAAGCTTCAAAATATAACAAACACTTTAACCAAAATAAAAGCGGCTTTTTATGGGATTTTTTCTTTTAAAGTCTTATTATAACACACTCTTAACCATATGGCTATAAATACTCTGGATTTGGATTCCAACTATATAGTGCTAATAGTACAGAGGGCCTTCAGATGGCAGCAAATGAAATTTTCACTTACTGAACTCTGCCTTTACATTGACATTACAGCACAGAAAGTGGTCTTATATGTATATGGGTCTATTTACAGTGACAGATTATAAGAAAGCCAAAATGTACATAATAGACTATTAATTCCTTTCCTCTTTTTATATACCATGAATTTGAAAAACAAGAGAGCAGATTGGTTTTGAACAACTAGCTGCTTAAAATAAACTATTTCATTAAAATCTTTGAAGAAGCGGTCTCAAACGTTCCTTATTAAAAAGACTGGTATAACTGTAACTTTTTAAATTATGCAGAGTTTAGATTTTTAATATATGAAATATGTAACATCATTGTGGAAATAGGGCTAAGCGCTGAAAAAAGAGATGTGGAAATGTGGGTTCTAGTTTTTTCACCTATTAATTGTATTCCTATGTAAGAGACAGAAACAGAAGGTGTGATTTTGTTTCCCTACAACAGCCAAGAGTGAAGGATCATTACAGGGGCTACCAAACCAAATCACTGCTGTAAAATATGACCTTGATAGTTCAACTCTGCAATAAGGCAAAACACTCAATGAAATGAAATGCAATTTCCCCAGCAAAATGCAAAGGTTAGGTTTTTCTTCCAAAATTACGACTGATCTGAAAGAAAGTCTTGCAATTACATCTTTGAACAGGGAAAGGTTTTTGTCTACCTTTTGCAACTGCACAATGGCAGCCCTGAAGAGGCTGTCAGCTGCTTCCTCTCCACTATCACTGTCCTACATTTGATTATCAGTGATGAGGGCACTCAGAAGATGAATATATATTACACAAAAATAATTTTCTGTAGTTAAAAAAGGAGGAGGGTTGACTATTTTTTGTTTGATAGCAGAAAAACCCTATTATGTCACTTAGCTAATTTTCTTTTTAAAAGTAAGTTAATGGTTACATGATTTCGTAAGTTAGACTATTAGTGGGGTTTTGTTGTTTGGGTTTGTTTTTTGGGTTGGTTTTTTTTTTTAATACTTCTCAGCACTCACAATAACAAAAGGCCAAAAAAGTGATCCAGTAAAGTTGTGTATATGGCAAGAGCTAGTTGCACCAATGGAAAAAAACCCAACAACCAACCAATCAAAAAAACCCAAACCTCCTGGCCTGGAGTTTGTTCTAGTCTGGTATGCAAAATGTTGATGGAAGGAGACAGCCAGAAGAAAACTGTTGTAGTAACTCTACTGATGTTGATCTGATCTTTACCTCTAACCTTTACAATTTACTTCTTGGACCCAGCAAGGGAATAAATCCTGAAGGGACTTATTATGCACACACATAATAAAACATGCAGTGCTGCTGGCAATGCTGTGTGAAGCACGGGACTTACTGAGTTTACACAGTGGTGCTGTGCACAGCGGGGCACTGGCTGAATTCTAAAAGTGCCTGGTGTGTACATGAGAGCTCCTCACACATCACAGAAGATGCTGCTAGATACAGGCAGCTCCCCGCTCTGGAGGGGATTTGAATAACTGGAAAAGTTGTTCCCTTTCGAAGGCTCCTAAGCCATAGGGCAAATAAAATGCAGAATACTGAAAAATTAAGAATACTAAACAGAATTCCTCAATATTCTCTCTCAGTTTCTGTGTTTGTGATTAACACTTCTGCAATAAAAGTTCAAGAAAACTGCTTTCATCAGTGATAACCTTCACAGAGGGACTTAGAGAGTACTGTTCCACCTGAAGTTACAGTCCAACTTTACTGCTTTAAATTTTGAAATTTCTTTCAACTTTTAAATAGAATATAAGCAAATAAAGAGAAGCAAAAGTAGCACTGTGTACCAAAATAATCAGTCAAAACAATGTGAAACCTAAATTATCAAGTATATTTAATATTAAAACAAACTCTTTTAATGGATGCATTAAAGATTCACTGATTTATCATCGTGGACTTTAAGGAGACATCTGGGAATTTATGCTCTATTCTTCATTTGTTTTGAAAAATAACAACCTTAGAGCTGCTTGCAATTTGCTAAATTAAATGCCATTCAGTATGTATAAAGTTAAACAATGTATGTATAAGAAATTTGTCATGAAGATGTACACAGAGCACACAGAATTATAAAGAGGAACCTGATAGTTGTAACACACTTTTTCTCAGCAGACGGATGAAGCAGATGGATGACTTGTGTTTTCTTCACACTTTTCCTACTGATCAGTAGTTGTCAGCAGTAATATCAATGTCTACCCTGGAAATATATACATGCAGTGATATTTAATTTTTTATTAGCCCCTTTTCTTCTTTCCTCAGACTAGGCTTTTGGTAGTCCTCACAAATACATAGCACACAAGAAAGCACAGGGAGTTAGATAGAAGTATGTGGGTCTTCAGTATTTTCACTGGAAAAGTAAAATTAGGCTAAACATTTCTTTAGGAAAAGAAGGAAATTGCTTAAGATGAGCTTGCTATATACATTCCATATTTGAGGCAGTGTTCAGGAAGATTTGCCATGACATATGTCAAAAAGGAGGCCCTACTTGAAACATTACCATTGAAAAATTCTAAAATAACCTATTTGTCCTCATTTACTTGTGGATTTCTCTATTATGTTATGTATTCTGTTTCAGCAATTTAAGCTACTAACCCATACAACATTACTGAAGTGAATGAGAAGCACATGCATAATCTGTTTGACCAAGTTAGCCTTGAGGGCTCTGATTTCACAGCTGTAGGCTGGTAACACACAGGTGGAGTGGCAGAATCTTTTTTAAACAGTCACAGCTATCTCTGGTCATCCAAAAAAACCTAAACCATACCATCTGGGGGGATGTAGGGAATTTCAAAGGAATGTCATTCAAGAAGCTGGAACAAGATCTGCTGATGAGCCAGCATACAAAGCACCTACTGTAGGTGAAGCTATGCTGATGAAAGAAGTCACCTCTGGGGAGGCAGGATGAAGATGCAAGGAACTCCTTTGCTCTATCCAAGTTCCATCTACAGTAGAGGGCTCTTCCAGTGACATTTATATTAACATGGGTGTAGATAACAGAATGTGGCAGTGAGATAGAGCCCTATCTCAAAATGGAGCTGTGATGGCTAGAGCCTTTATATCCTAAGGAGGAAGGATACAAGTAGTTAAGACAGATAACAAAGTTACAAATGAAACTGGACACTTGTAAAGATAATAATAAAATCTACAGATCAAATAGAGTTTTTCTAAAAGACTTATGTGGGTGTGTAGCCAGAACTAGGAAAGTGACCATCACCCTGTACTCCATAGTGGTGAGGCCACACCTCAAGTACTGCATTCAGTTTTGAGCACCTTACTGAAAGACAGATGTTGAGCTGCTGGAGTCTGTCCAAAGAGGGGCAACAAAGCTGGTGGAGTGTCTAGAGCACAAGTCTTACAAGGAATAGCCGAAGAAACAGGGGTTGTTTACCCTGGAGAAAAGGAGGTTGAGGGGAGACAGTATTAGGTTAAGAGTTGGACTCAGTGATCTTAAAAAACTTTTCCAAACTAAATTATTATATTATTCCATTAATATACTTCTTCTTTTGGGACTTAATGTGACAAACATCTACTGGTGGCGAGGAATAAAATAGGCTTTGGACATCTTATTCCATGAAGACACTATTCCATGAGATTTCTTTTGCTTATCTGTGAGAGTATATAGATATGGCTACTACTGAACACTAAATTCTGAACTAGATGGATCCCATTACATGCTGCAGGAATGAAGAGTGCAGAGATTTCACAGATTTTTCTGACTGGGAACATGGATAGGACCATGACCCTGGTTGAGACTGTAAGGCTGTAGTATTGCCTTGTAAACTTCCCCACCAATAATGTCTTGTCTCAAGATTTTCAAGTTTTTTACTGAGAAGTCCTACATCCCAAGAGGTATCTTTTGAAGAGAACCAAGATTTTTTTTTACTGCCTTCTCTACAGTAATTTTGAAACTCCAAAAGGAAGACTTTGGTGGTTTAAGAACTTAAAATAATTTTAAAAAATAATTAAAAAAAAAAAATTACTGCCATCAGTTCTTAGTGGGAAGAAAGGTAGATGTGGTGGTTATTTCAATATGTGACAAATAGGGCTTTAGAGTTATCATTCTGATTTTGAAATTCATTAGATGCTGCAATGAACTTGAGTGATAGTATTTTGCTCTGGTTGGAAGTACAAGAAAATATTTGTCACATACCAAGAAAATTCAGCCAAAGTCATAGGGCCATACTGGTAAATACACAATATCCTATCTCAGAGCAACATACGTTTATTGACTTTTAAACTAATTTCTATCCTCATTACACAACATTTATTTTAGCAGAAATAAGCAGTCTAGCCTTAATCCTAAGGCAGTTACAACAATTTTGTCAGTGATTTACTTGAGCAAGAGAGAACAGGCCATGTATGAAAATGTAGAAATTAAAACATAAACACAGGTAGATTGGCAGAAAAGTTACCATTGCTACCAGCTCATGTCTTTCTTGTAGGATCTATCGTGGAAGTACATTTTTGATTTTTTCATTTCCCAAGTTGTTAATCCTTCTCCTCTCCTGCCTTCTTCGTTTTCTGTTTTCTTCTCATGCTTCTATTGTAAATTAATGTTTAAATATTGCATGCTCAATTATTAATCATGTATCATTCAAGCCTGGCAAGCAGCTTCAGAAATAAAAATGCAGAGACGACTTAGAATTAAATCCCTCTTCAGGAGTTTTACCTAAAAATAGCTGGTTCCTGTATCAGCTACATCCTGTTGACTTTTATCACTGAAGTACCAGGCTGGAATTCTAAGTATTCATGAACTGTAAGACATACTTACTTTTTAAAAAAAGTAATTGAATGAGTGAAGCTGGCCCAACCCAAACTCGGTTTCTTTCCTCTGCTGCACTGGTACAAAGAAGCTATTGGCCATTGAAACCACATGTAAAGTCATGCAGTAATAGGATGTTTTGTCTAGATTACAGAGGACTGACATTAAGAAGGAAACAAATCAAAGCTTTAAATCATACCCTACTTTTGAGAGATCAGATTGAAGAGGCCTGATTAGAATTTACTAAATAATTCTTTCAGCATTGTAAAAGATCATAATTTAAAGTGTCACCAATATAGCACCTACTAAAATTAAGAGGAAACAAGCTCCATTTACTTTTGAAAATACAATTTGGAGAGAGGAAAGGAGAAGTGGGAGAACTGTAATTGCTGATGATAATATTAAGGGAAAAGTAGAACACTACACTCTTACGGTGTATTTTTCTCCTGATGTCTCCTCTATAAAGAAGAACTTCTTAATACATAAGGAAACATTTCTTCCCTTGCTCTCAGATGAGCTGCAAATGACAAGGTTTTGGTAGCTTGGGGACTGCAGTGGTGGTCTCTGTAGAAGGTGGTCAATGACTGCTCTGTGCTGGACACGGTGATTCCAGCTGGCTCTGCAACAGATCAACTGCTGGCCAAAGCTGAACATCAGCCACATGTATAGTGCCTCTGGGAAAACATATTTAAGAAAGGTCAGACAAGGCTGGAGAGAAAAAGGAGTGAACAAAAGAATAAGAAACAGCAAAGGGAAAACCAAGGTCAGAAGAGAAGGAGCTACTCCATGGAAAATCAGGTACTTCACTGAAAAGACTGCAGCCAATGGAGTATCCACATCAGGGAAGAGGAAAAAAGTGAGAAGTAAGGAGTGGCAGAGGGAAACTACTATGTACTGACTGTAACTCCCTCCCAACAACAACCTGGCATGGTGTATTCCCTTGCTGAAGGGACTGAGTAAAACGTATGTAATAACAAGGGGGAAGGAAAGGAGTTTGAAATGAAGCCGAGCATTGAAAAAAAGGAGGGAAAAGTGGCCTAAGTGTATACTTGTTTGGTTTATTTTTTTTTTCCAATACAGAAATCAGTAATTACATATTTATTTTGTCAATAAATTAATTTACCCCAAAGCAAGTCCATTTTGCCCACAATGACAACTGGTAAGTCAACTTTCCATCTCTGTCTTGATCCAAAAGTTTTCCCATTCCTGTTCTTCCTCTTCTTATCCTGCCCCATTGAGAAGAGGAAGTCAGAGAGTATCTGAGTGGGAGTTTGCTTGCCTGTTGGGACTAACCCATCACAGCTCTCCTTGCTTTTCTGGAAAATGGGAGTGAAAAAAAGGAGAAAAAATGTATGATCTTCTCACATATTCTGAGTTGCAGTATTCATAAGAAAATGTGTGGCTGAGTTTTGTTTAATTTCAGCAAAAACTCTCTGGTTGTGTCTAAGGTTCTTGGTAAATTTTCATGAGTGCAGAGTTGGACTTTACAGGCAAAAGACTTGAAATCATATGTGAGACACTTCTTAAACAATGTCTTGCTACCTGGTTCATTCCAGGTTAGAGCAAATCCCATAATGTTCATATTGTTTAAACAGTTCAGAAATTTGCATTCAAGTGCAATCTCTGATTGATCTCATTCCCATCCTGTGAGCAACAAACAGGCAACCTCCTCCTTTGTCAGTGTAAGAGTTTTGGACCACTTGGCAATAAGCCTCACAAATAGAAGGTCTCTCAGGTTTTGGCTTCCTGTTTCCTTACATTCGGTTACAACAACTTTGGAAAAAAAGCAGTCATCTTTATCCCTCTGCAATACATCTTAGTAATTTCTCAAGAGACTTGGTGTTAAAATATAGCAGGCTAAATGGCAGAAGCTATATAGTAGAGGTTGGTCAACAAACTGGTTGTCTATGAAACACAGCTTTCATAAACAACAATCACAGAAGCAAACTGTTTAACAAAGTTTATCAAGAAATCACTGTCATATACTGTATTGACTCCATCAAAGGAGCTAGTGTTTCCCTGATCACTGACTGTCACTGTCTGCTGAAAGGATGACAGTTCTTCTCAATTTCCTTCCCTGCATTACTTTCCTTTAGGGTGATGTGTAACTGTTGGGTCCTCGGAATGTTTATTTACTCATACATTTATTTTTCATTGCAGTTCTTTACGTCTCTTGTGGGAAGGAAGGAAAGAAAAGCTAAGAAGCAGCTTTGATGTGCCTCTTGACTAGAAATATTTGTCCCCAGATGGAAATGAGAAAGGCTGTTTAGCATGTGGAGCTGGGGTGAGAAGATAGACAGTGTCAGATCAGAGAGAGAAATTAAGACTATTTTTCCTTAGGACGCTGCCATTTAAAAATGAGGGTGTAGTAGTACTGAAACTGCCTAGAAGTCCCTCAGGGACTAAGATTTGGAGCAGGGAGCTCAAAAGCCAGCCAGAGGCTGTAGGTTTTTATCAGTGAGGGTATCTTGTCAATATAAAACAATCCCTTCATTACTCATGAAATAAGAAAAGATGTGACAAAGAATATTTCAAGTCTTTCAAATAGTACAGTGACCAAATTAATAAACTCCTAAAATATCACCAAACTGTTAAGGTCATTTAGAAGGCATTTAGAATAAATATGACACAAGTAACATTTAGAATTTAGCCTTGAAAACAAAAATTCTCAGGTCTTTGGATGACTGTATACTAGGGGCACAGTTTTTCCTTGGTTCAGCAAGAGCTTTCAAGATAAGAGAGAATTTTTTAGCTAATAGAAGGTTTTCCAGTGTCAAATTCTTCTCTGTTCCAAAGTTGGTTTTGTAGTGACAAATGACAGGCATTGTGAACTGCCTCCCATACTCTATATAACATGAGATTTGACTTTTCTTCAGAGTCATTCTGAGCAGTGATAATAATTGTGTTAAACAGCATGGGGGAAATCACTAAAGTGGCCTCATACAGACAATGGTGAAAAAATATAAAAGGAAAGAGTTCAGGCTGTGTAAAATAAAAAATTAAATAATAAAAAAAAAGATTGGTAGTTCTGTGGTGAAGGGAAGAAAAGCAGAAGATAAGGAGAATTTTTATAATAAACCTACTAACAGTGGTTTGGAACAGAAGAAAAATTAAACAAAAAACATTTCAGTCTATCTGATGGGAAAGTTCATTAGCTCAACAATCAACTGCCTCTATCCTTAACCTAGTTTTGTGGCACTAGTTAAACTGTATAACACACAAAGAATGATAGAGATAAAAAGACAACACTCTTCATCATTTGTTCAATTCTGTATGGTAAAAGGCATAGAATTTAAAACATAAAACTCTACATACTGCCAATAAAATCAACATAAGTATATTGATCTGGCTAAATCTCTATGAACATGTCTCATTTGTCTCCAGTCATTGTGGTGTGTGCCAATTGGTAATCACACCGTACAATTAATTGTACTTTAACACTGCCACCCCCCAAAAAAACTTTAACACTTTCTAAACATATTTTTATCTCATTAGAAAATGCTTTCTGCATAATGAACTGTAAAGCCACTTGTCACTTTTCCTTGTGAAAAACTGAGAGGAGGTATGATAGAGCAGCATGAAGTAAGATGGACTGAAATTGTTCACTCTTGTTCCTGGTGCAGGAAAAAGGTGTCCAATCAAGCCAGTACGAACATATTTCCAGACAAAGAAGAGTAGGTGCAAAAGACCCTAGATGTTGAAATTATAATTAGGCAGGAGTACGGTATTACAACCTTATCCTGCTCTTCCTTTTTCCAAGCCATTCACTTCTGGATTCTGTTAGATACTGTACTCAACTTGTCCTTTGGCTTGAGACACTGCAGGTTTTAAATTTGTACAAAGTTCTCTAATTGCTGTCACCCACTGATGTCTCCAAGTAAAACTGTAAATGGGACTTTAAAGGTATTTGACTTTATTAACTTCATATAATCTAAATAAGAGCTCCAGGAGGAGCTTGAGCCTTTTTAATGACCTGAAACATTTCCTTCTATCCTTACTGGTTTCATAAGGTAGATTTAATTATTTGTTTGTTTGTTTTTTTTATTTATTTATTTGTCTGTCTATTTATCTATCTGTCACATTTCTCATGTTTTACTCAAATCCTCTACAGTGACCATATTCCCTTCTGCCTCTCTCACCTGACAAAGCTTTCCACCCTTGTTATTTATACCATTCTCACTGTCTCAGAGATTCTGTTCTATATGCTTTGAGTTCTACAGTTGTGCTGAAATCACATTCCCTTCTGTGATTTTTCCTTCTTTCCTTCCCCTTTTTCCTTCTACCTGAAAATTGAAAATGTACAATACTTCTCCTGTCAGGCATCAGTTTTCATTTGTGAACAGCATTTTCTTGGATTCAAATTCTCCTTTTAATCCTGTCCCCTGCATTACTTACAGTAAGTTTTAGATAGGCAAACTGAGAGGCGAAACTTGCCAGTATCTACAAAGATGGCAAAGAGCAAAGAAATATCTTAAAGATTTGCCCATCCCTGGAAAATTCTGCAGGTAAAGTTGTTTGGGGTTTTTTTTAATGAAATAAATTATCTTTTTCTCAAGATGATACAAAATTTATCTCTATAGTTTTGTCTCCCAACACTGAGAATTCTGCTGCCCGTGTCTTGTTTAAAGGATGTATCCTTGACAAACACTTTATCTTTTGCTGGTCATATAAATCAAACTGGCTATTCTGACAAGATTTCGGTATGGAATGGGTTCTAGAAGATTTTTCATGTGCATACAAGATGAACTGAGACTTTCCAGAGCAATGGAAATCCAGTTGAACTGTTCATGTAGGCACAATTATAACCTTTTATTTTTATGCACAAAGAAGCAATATGAATTCCTTCATTTTCAAACTTGCTTTGTATACCTGTGAAAATCTACCAAACTCTCACCGTAGTGTCTCACATGCAAATTTTTTTCTCTATACAATGTTTTTCCTATACCTTGGTGACATGAAGTAACACAAAGTTTTCAATTTAATAAGATCATGAATTGGTTTTAGTTGCTTTCCAAGGTGTAAATTTGACTTTAGTATCCAATTTGGTTATCTTTGCAGTTTATCATTGACCATATGTAACTTAATTATTTTTCTTATTTATTAATACTGTTTATTATTATTATTATTAATAATAATAATAATGTACACTGATATAGCCATTTATTTTATGCAGTCCTAATGTACTTTATAAAGTATACATCACAGAATCACTGCGAGGGGTTGGAAGGACCTCTGGAGATCAAGTCCAACCTCACCGCTAAAGCAGAATCACCAAAAGCAGGTTGTGGAGGATTGCATCCAGGAGGATTTTGAGTATCTCCAGAGAAGACGACTCAACAACCTCTCTGGGCAGCCTGTGCCAGGCCTCTGCCAGACCTCTGCGAGCCTCACAGTAAAGAAGTTTTTCCTTATTAGAACAACTTTCTCCTGCACTGAATTTTACCTACACCTCAGCTGCAACATAACTATCCAGTAACATTCTGCAACACCTTCACAGAGGTTTAAAACAGAAGAAATCAGAACATTAAGGTGAAAATGCATGAAGATGCTTTAAAATATACACAGTCTAAGTAACTAAATTAGAATAATGGTCAGAATGCTACCTTTAATTTTGCAAAGAGCATCAAGGGAAATTTCTTAATCAATAATAGGCAGAGGTTTTCATTTTATTTGACATTTTACTTTTATAGCTTACCATTTATTAAACGGAAAATTGTTTAAGAACATTTACCACTAATTTATAAGATATACTTATTTCTTGCTTTAAAGTTAGAAAATTATTAGGGCATTAAGATACTTCCTTTTGGTGACTTTGAAAATACTGACTCACTCTGGCAACAACAGTACAGCAGCAGTTCCAGAACAAACCCAGCTTTCAACATTCAGTGTTGCAGCAGCAGGCATGGTTTGTTTCCATCAACATCTCCCTAGTTCTAAGATCAGAATTAGTGGATATTAGTTTAATACTAAATTAATACCTGTAGCCCTGGGTAAAACAGTGCCTACCTGTGCACCTGTATAAAGCTACACTATCTTCACTGAAAGCACCCAATTATGGAAATCTAGGTTTCTTTACTAGCTTGCTTACTGGTGAAGAATCCAAATCAACTGTAATGCAAACATAATGTTAATAAAACCTAATGAAGTTCACTACCTGAAAATGTAGCTGTAACATTTCATTCTATATTAAAAAACACACAGACTTTTGCATTAAAAAATCCTAAAATATTGGAGTATTTCTTGAAATAATTCAATATGTCACACTCAAGAGAAAAAAAATCATACTTCAAAAACCATCATCCATAAAAATTACAAGCAACACAGTTTATTTCTACTTTCTCCTTTGTGCAATACTATTGCTTAATAGCACCTATCCATTGGTTAGTCTAAATTTATCTTTTATTTCTGTATCTATCTATATGTACAGCTACGCTAGAAATGGTTTAATGAACAGCATGCACTATACGACAAAGGCTTTTCTAAGTCACTATTTACCTGCACAACTTTGATAGCTCAAAGCCCTTTTTCTGTTCTTTTTCTTTTAGGACTCATTTACCAAATGTGACTAGGCACACTCTTCATTAGAGAATTTTAGAAGCAGATTAAGCAAACAGTTATCAGAAATTTTGTTGTGCAACTCATTCCGTATTGGAACAGTGAAATGACCTTGGTAACTCTCAAGGTCCCTTTATCCTATATGGTGGGCATTTACAAAAGCTGGCAACAGTTAAATGCTAGCGATGACTTTCACAACTTTGAGCATGAACCAATGCCATGTCATATCTGGTAGGTTTTTTCAGTCAATTGCAAACTAAGGTACAGTGACACAACCATGATTATTCTAATCATTTTTCTACAATCTTTTATACCTTTTATCCTTATAGTGTAAGTAGTCAAAGAGATTATGATAATAGATATAGCAATTACATTAAAATATATACTTGGACACATAGATGCATTACAGAGTATCAGACAGCAATCTGTAATAACAATTTTCAGATGTATTTTGAAATACATGTTTCTAACCCAGAGAGCTGCTCAGTGATTTGTTGAAGGACAGACATCTGGATCGTTATAGTATCTGTATGAACAGAAAATAGACAGTTGATTTCACAGCCATTTTTGACCTCTGTGAATAATTTCAATCTCACTATGCAAAAACTCTTCCCCAAGCAGACAACAGCATTGTACTCATGTCAATTACTGTAGGCAGTCAATGTATGGCTGCTGAATAAGTGATTCAGTCCTTACAGAATTGATATTTAGATTTGGCATCTGTTTTTCTTGGCTTCTTTTTCTGCTGGCTCTGCCAACTTCTTAATCTACCTCCCTTTCTTTCTCTTACATGCATAGATATTTTTCCTTTGCCTCTCAAAATTCTGCAGCAAGCAACACGTTGACCTGTTTCTCCATGATCATGTCTTTTCAAATGCAGTGTACAACTCATTCTGTAATTCCAACAAGGATGTTTCGGATTTCATCATATTGTTTGATTTTGGTTCCTCTTGCCATTGCTGCGTACACAAAGGACTGTGAGACAAAATGCAGAAAGATCTGACTTCACTGTAAGAAGTAGAATACTTGGGGTAACAATAAGAATTTTTTCAAAAAAAGAGCATATTCTTTAGACATATGGTTAAAAAAGTGTTAGGACATGATAAGAGACATTCAAAACCTATAGCTTCAAAACTAGAAAGGCTGTGGAGGCATCAAAAAACTTGATTATAGGTTTCTAACAGGGTTTTCGTAGCCATTTCATCACTTCCTTCTCTTTAAAAAGGCCATTTCATCTATATGTATCCTGAGAACCTAAGCAGTTATCAGACCTAGACCCACCAGCTGTCTAAACATCTGACAATGCCAAGTCTATCCACAGTGCAGCACAGTATGAGGTAACACAACTCAATACAGTGCAATACTGGTTGAAACTGCCCATAACCTACCAATCTCCGCTGCCACGTACAGCACCTCACGAGAAAGAAAAGAAAGGCAATTAACTCTATCCCTGCTGAACCTGGGACACCTGCCCAGCTTCAGGAACAGTAGTTCGAAATGTAAGTGCAATGATAGTGTCCAAGGTCGGAGAGAAAATACAAGACTAAAAGGCCTGCAGGTCTAAAGGGCAGGGTCCTGAAGTGCCCTGAAGGGCATTTCGAATGTTAATCCAGAACTCTGATTGGGTAGCCTGACAAAAAACCCCAAACACACCAACAAAACACTCAGACAGCTAAATTCATTAAACTGGATAGATTCTAACCACCGTATGGAACAACTCTGATCCAGCTCAAATACAGCTGATATGGAAGCTGTATTTACTGTTCACTTTAGTATTAGCAAGCAAAATATTTGCATGGAATGTAAACAGAAAGAGAAGACAGTTCAAAACAAAGTTCTTGGAAACTGAAAACAAGAAAATTGGTAATGGTGACCAATATGGCCAACATTTTCTACATGAAAATACCTGCAGATGGCTCACAGACATAAGTAGATGAGCTGAAGCCACATTTTTGGGGGATTTTGGAGGTAGTTGAGGAACCGCTTCCTATAGCACCATAGTAATGAGAGGAAGAAATAGAATTTCTAGAGGTGTCTGTTTTGTAAGGATCTTGTGTAATGATTATTCCAGTGCTATTAAGCAATCGTTGTCACCGCCAGTGGCAACAAAAAAGTGCTCTGAGAAAAATAAAATCTTAAAAGACTAAGCAAGGTGACTCTAATGACCTATTTTATTACTACTTAGCTGGCAATTAGTCAGGAAAGGTCACAAAACTCTTGAAAACATGCTTAAGTTTCTGTGGAACCTTTCAATAAAGTCAGGGCAAGAATTAGAGGAAGTCTTGACATTTATGACTCTTTCAGAGACCTCAGAAAATTATTATCTCCTCATTTAAGTGCATGCCTGCCTCCTGGACTCTTATGCATAGAAAAAAAAAATCAACAAATTCATAATCACCACTGGTATATTTTATGCCTAAGTATATTTTCATATTTTTACCTGTATTATTGATACTTTACCTTATCAGTCAGCCCTTCAACTTTCATAAGTCCCTTCCAATTTATAGCATATGCCTGATTCCTGAAGTACAAGGCTTGCTGAGCCAACTGCATCATCTCTTCCGGGCTGCTCAATTAAAAACCACTACTTTTCCATGCGCAAATAAAGTTTTTTTGTCATTGTTTCAGTAATTCCTAACCTTGTGCTTCTTTCTCTTATTTAAAGAAATTGTTCTTCATTAGCTTAGAAACTCAATGGCATTGGAAATGCCACATCATTTATTTTCAGCTCTGAAAGTAAAATAGCAGGGTTGACTTTGGGAATTCCATCAAAATCCAATAATCCAACTGTTACATGTTTGTTCAGCTAGTCAGCACATGAAGGAAGAGAACTTCTGCATATGTCTACTTTATCCAACCACAAGTAGTAAAGGTATGCTTTCCTTTCCTGTCCATATCCAAGTAAAATCAATTTTTGCTCTTAACCCAGCAACATTTCTCTGCATGTGACCAGTATCCCCTGCTCCTGACCCCCAGTAATATTCTGCCAAGGTTCCTCAAAAGAACCTGTCCATCCCCATAGGGTTGGGTGACACTGTCTATTGGTATGTTGCACCTCATCTCTGAACACTGTGAGCCATAAATTCCAGTATTTCATAGAACATTCTCTAATCATTAGAACATGCTTTTAGAGAAAAGTTGAACAACAGAAAAGCTGGTAGAGAGGATAACCAAGCATGCATATACATCATTTGGCTCAACAGACTTAAGAATTTTCTTCTGTGTGCCAAGATGGCAGTTAAATACAATAAAGTTACTATCTGACAGTATACCTCAGCAAAATTTTCCAGAGCTTTTATATTCCCTTTGTTTCTGTTATCTGTGTCTTTTTGTGTAGTTGCAAAATTGCAACACCTGGACACTCCACTGACATCACTGACGTAATCCCAATTTAATTTTCTAACTTGGTTCTTGCAGATGCACTAGATTTTGATATTGACTGCATATCTTGTCATAAGGTCAGACAGTTTATGAACCTACTTATGCTTGCGCTACAAAGAAGTGACGATGGGGAAGTTTTGCTGAATTGCAGGTGTTTATATATACCACATTTCCTACCAGATTCATCTTTTTAATGATGAAAAAAGGATCTTCTCTTTCATGGTACAAATACAGCTATTTGATTTTTATTATTCATTCTATGCTACACGTCCTAACTTTTAGGAGTGCTCTGTATCTTGTGTGCTCTGCCACCAGATCTATTACACGTCTGGAAAATCCCTCCTTACATCTGATTTTTTTTCCTCTCATTTGCATAATTCTCAAATACAACCATTATGCTCCCTTGGATTTTCAAATATTAAGGTTAATTTGATTAGTTAAATTGGTATTTTTTCCTGCTAAATCTGAAAGATTACTATCAAGCACAGTGAGAATAATACTCATTTTTTCCCCTATTGTTCTTGAAGTTCAACAAGTCCTACTGCAGCAATTAGCGGGTAAGATTCTCTTTCTGCTTTTTTTATAATTAGCTGACATTTCAGGATTTTTACCCAACAAACAGGCTCCTAGGTCAAAAATTCCACTGTGCATTCACAAAAGATTCCTACCTCTCTCCTTCTGAAACTGTGAAAAGCTCTTCTGTGCTGTTTTGTGAACCATAGCTAAAATACAGGAATGATTTATTTAAAGCAGCTGCGTATAGACATTATAGTAGTAGGATGCCACCAGTTCTTATTTTAATGTCTTCTACTTTCTGCGAAAATGGAGTCCAAGTGGGCTATAAAAACCAGTGTGGTATTTCCTGAAGAGGAGCATAAATAGAAAAAGCAGGAAATTTGCTTAGCTGTTAGCTGAAGTCTAGAATGTTTGATTTTAAATACTAATCATCAGTTTAGAATCTATAGATACATTTAAGAGTATGCATTCTATACCATTGCAATAGAAGCAGCAGAATACTCAGCTGATACCATACTTTGCTATGGTGAGCATCATCAACAGAAATGTTTATATGGATAGCACTTCCATAAAAATGACACCTTCCATAAGCTATGGTACCTTTCAGGTGGCTTGGAATAGGTAACAGGGATACCATTTGAGCACCTACAACTTCAGAAAATATAGCTACAGAAAGTCACATTAGTAGCACACATTGACTGTTTCACATGAGTCTCTAGGAAAGATTTTCCATCGCCTATTGGTAGCAGATGGTGAAAAAATAAAAATATGTTGAATGAGGTAATTTGGTTATTTGATATTAGCATGGAATTTAGATGTGGAAAGCAAGTTCTAGAAAATATTCAAACTTTGCAAGTGGAAAAGGCATCTGTTTGTATCCAATCTATAAAAAAAATCTGCAACCGTGAAAACTGAAGGGCAGAAAGTTGAACTACTGTTAGACAACTAAGGTGTGATGAATTTCAGCATTAAAAGCCAACAAAATATAACAAAGCAACTACTTATTAATGAACATTTAATAGCAGATCTGTGATAATTTAGTCTAATTTTAATTTAGAAAATTCCCTTAAACTAATTTTGCTTAAACAAAGTCATGCCATCATGCCATTAAAAAAAAATAAATCTAATTTTTATAACAAGATTTCATAAGGTTTGGGTCAGTCACTGCCCTATATGTGCTCCAGCTGTGCAAAGGTTTACAAGATGCCGGCTGGTCATTTGAATATGGTTCCAACTTCGTATCAGAACTCTGTTCCTTTACTGTTGACAACATAAGCAAAATCAAGGGCAGTCACTTGATTTTAGGAACCCTAGGCTGAGCAGATATATCTTTAAAAGGCAAGATACTTGAGTGGATATCAAAGAATTTATTCCAGTATTTGAGCAGTGAAATTTAGTCCCATAACCAGTATGTCAGTATCTGACTATAGTATAGTCACAATGAATATGCATGATGCATCCAGCTTTACAGAAAACAGAGGATACGGAACAACTCCATAGATGGCTTTTTCTCTTCACCAAATTCTTGCTGATACTAACCATTTAAAGCCAGGTAAACAACTATGGCAAAAACAAAAAAA
>VZTU01025176.1:4738-16535 GCA_013400835.1 Zapornia atra | reverse complement strand
CATAGGTTTTGCAGGCAGCACCATCTTACCAATGATCCACTAAACACATTCTTGGTCATTGTCAACATTCTTTTACTGGTAAGTAGCTAAGTGAGTATCTGCTTCTAAGGTCCCATACTTCCCTTTTGTTCGTCAACATATCTAACTTGTCCACTTAATGCTGTAGGAAAAGAGTAATTATGTGGTTAACAATTTTGTCTGTTTTTCTAGGAAGAAAACTCCATGTTGATGTTCCACTAACAGCTGCAATATGAAATGGAAACCATGTTTCCTAAAAAAAAGTAGATTTTGCTTTTAAATGTTTTTTCTTTCTAGTTTTACAGGGTTTTCTTTATGAATAGCAACACAACACAGCTGCCTGAGTATGAATCACAAGCATTAAATCAATGAAAAAGGGTGTGTAACATTTAGCAGAGGCAGCATTCAGATGATGATTAGTGAACTGCTTCTGCACAGGTATGGGGAAAATTGCAATACAACTTCAATGATTCAGGACCCCCCATGATAGTTTGCTTTCCCAATCAAATTCCGTAAGAACCAGTAGTCATTACATATGTGCAAGGTGGAAAGATCCCATGAGTTCATGCTAGTTCTGCAATTCCAGAAGCTGGCATTCAAACAGGTTAAAGTAGTAGCTACTTCACTTATTATATCAACCCAATTTTTAGTTAATATATAGTATTTGTCTTGAGAGCTCAGCATACTTCCATAAGGTAGAAAGTTAAAGGTAAAATGTTCCCAAAATCTCCTCTGACTACCTAATTATTGCCCCACAACTAACCTATCTAATGGCTCCATGGTCTGACTAACATACATGACCTGCCAGAAAAAGTAAGTTTGCAGGCTTTCAAGATCATTGTGTGATAATATGGTAAAAACACATCAGCTTTTAGGGCTGGGGGGGGGAAGATGTGATGTCTTGCATTTTAGCCACACACAAAAAACCCACCACTCCATACTGCACAGCACAGAAAACCTGTGTTATCTCTCTGGAGATGGCAGATCCTCATAATGTCACTTTCCATAGCAGGGTTTGTGTACAGATGACAGTACATATCTATGCATGTATAGGAAGGAAACAACACAGATAAGTCCATAGGTAAATCATGCGAGTGAACTCCCAGATATCACTCAATAAAGCAAGTATAACCTGTAGTGTCAATATACTGCTAGTTATGTTGAGGAGGAGCACAATTCTCATGAGTTTCTCCAAGTCAGCAGAGCCAGTTATGGAATAAATCAACTATAACAAAAACATGGGCATTTAATAAGTTACAGGTAGAAAACAAACAAACAAATAAACAAACAAACCCAAAACCAAAAACCAAACCAGTTTTGGCTCAGAAATAAAGGTTTTAGAGTATTATGCATTTTTAATTAAAATGTGCTACTTCATCCCAAGTACCCTGAAATAAACAAACAAAAGAACATTCTATGTGTGGTTTCAGTGGCACTGTTCAGAACAATCTTAACTTAGAATAAATCAGGAGATAAATATGATACAATCTAGATCACCAGAAGAACCATATTGTCAACATACCTTTTCCCTTTTAAGTAGTTTGTGTCACCTGAACGTGTCTTATATTGCTCCCACTATGCAGATTATACACTGCCACAGAATGCCAAGTCATGGAAGCCCATAGGGCAAGTTTCCCAACTTGCATTGTATGCTGCTATCATGAAATTTTGAGCCTGTCACCTACTGAAAATGTGAGGTGTTCCTAGCTAATGTGAAATACTTGTTGTTGCATATAAAATATATGTTAAAATCATCACCATACCGTGGAATTAAGCATCCACTTTCTGAGAGATATATGTATAATTACTAATGGAGCAGGCATTAGCAAAGAATCCATCTGTAACCAGATTTTATTGAGAAATCCTAGGAGCATTTAAACTTAAGAATTAAACTAAATTAAAGCTTAAGAAATATGTTTTTGTTGGAGATGCTATTCAATGTTTTGTACAAATATTTTATTTCACTCATATAAATCAATGGGAATTTTGTCATCGTCTCTAAAAGGAGTAAAATCATACCTTACTTTACTAACCTCTTAGTTATTAGACCATAGGGAATTCAAAACTGCTTTTCTCCTCATGCATAAAATCTTCAGTAATGTATAAAATACCTTTTTCTGTAAACTGTAGACTTTTCACATGAATACTTGTGTTTCAGAGGAGTTACTGCACCAGCTTGGATTGAATGAAACATTTCCTTCTAGTGCTTCTAGTTTGCTCTTGACAGTACTAGATCTTATAAAAGTATCTCTGTAGTGATCCAGAAAGGGAAACCACTGTACATCAATGAATTATTGATCCATGTAATTGTTCAAATTACCAAAAAGGAAGGTATTCAACCATGGACAAGATCTGCACAGTGTGCCATATGAAAATCCATCTGTGGTTCATCCAATGATGCACGAAATTTGGGTTCCCAGCATTTGGAGGAATATGCAAGATTTACCTGATATCCATATTCCTCTTTTTACTCTGTGTTATTAAAAAAGCTATTTTATTAAGCCATTTGTTGTCTGACTTTTCTTACTGAGATACAGAGACAACCTTATACCATTTGCCTCCCTGTCTCACACATCCCTCTCCTTGCCCCAGTGCAAAACGTTTTCTCAGGGTTAGTCTTGACTCATCTATCCTTTATATTTTGTTCTTCAAACAGAAATGGATTTGCAGAATCTTATGAGGCTGATTAGCCTTTTTTCCCAAGAAGACAGTCAAAAATTCTATAGTTGCAGAGCTTGAGTTCTTAGGCAATTTATTCTCAGAGCCAACATTTTGAACTTGGGGCTCTTTTCTCCATTTGGGAAAAATAAAGTATATTACTGCACTATCACTGAGTGGGTAGCACAGATTATAACCTAACCTGGTTCACTGAGAGCCTAGAAAGACAACCTTGATGGAAAAAAAACCCATCACCACCAACAAAAAACCCCCTCAATTCAGCTAGAAGTCTTGGCAACCTAGAAGTTAACACTCTTTCAATAGTAAAAGGCGAAATGATTAATGGGAAAGGTGATATTATGGAACCCAGCTTTCAAAACCAAACTATTAACTGGGTGTTTTGTTTCTCAAAGAGTCACTTTGAGCAGAAGGAAGATGGCTAACATGTGAAGCTTCTGATCTCACCTATTTTTACCCAATGTAAACTTCAGAAATGGCTGCTTTTTAGCAATTGGAATACCATTGCAAAATGTGTATCTGACAGAGTTCAGGAAGGCTGGGGAATGAAGATTGCTGTGTAAAACCTAACAGCAGAATCCTTGAGGTTGGCCTAGAACTCCATTAAAAGGATTTTTTGGTTAGCAAAAAACATTTCAAAAGAATTATTATTTGGGAAACTTCAAAATCAATCATGTTAATAGGTCGTTTCATTCGTCTGAGAAAGGACTGTCTCAGTACTGAGAGATGAAATAAGGAACAACATTGAAGGTGGCTGCGAGCCACTTGGCACGGTGGTTCGTCACACAGTTCTGCATCACAGTGATGGAAGGACAGAAAGCTCTTAGAAAAGCAAGTGGACAGAATCAATCTGGTGTGAGGCAGCCAAAGACCTAACTGCCATTTTCGTCTGAAGATTTCTTCATTAAAAGAACTGATTATCCCCATTAAGCAGCAGTCTTTGCTAATAAATGTGACTGGTTATGTTCAAGTATTCATGGGGTAATATTAAAGCAGCAGATTTCCTTACTGTGAGTGTCCTGAGTAAGTATTAGATTAACTACACTTTACAGACTGGGCCAGAAACTTTTGCATATGTGAGGATTCAGAATTAAGCTACAATCAAGCCACACAGTTCCCACTCAGTGCAAATGATGATGGGATTTACAGAGCTGATATTCCTCATCTGACAATCTGCTCCATGGCCACTCTAATGCTAATGACACTGGGTCCTTAATGAGGCCAATGCCAGTACAGGATTCATCCTGAGTGGTGAAGGTCAGCTGCATCACTCTCAACATGCCTCCTACCAGCACAGAAGCCTGAGGGGAAAAACTAATGGCTCATCAGTGGCACAGATGTGCCTGCAGGAAAATGTTCCTCTGGTTATTTATGGTTGGATAAAGTCATTTACAGAATCTCAGTGGAGCCAAGGGGCCATAACCAGAATTGAGAATCTATTTCCTTTTTTAATCCTCACAGATACTGTAACTACACTGCATTCATTAAATGTTCCCCTCAAAGAAAAAGTGGTTTCATCCAAAATCATTATTTGAAAGAGGTTTTTGGAGGGGGATTTCTGTAGAATACTGTACACTACAAATGTAGGGTGAAATGCTCAATTATCCTGTGTTCAGTATAATATTAGTTAATTGGGGCAAAAGAAAGAAGGAACTATAAAGGAGAATGTGATAAAAGAGACAATAACCCTGTGCCTTCAACGGTCACCAGAAGTATCTCTGGCAAACACACAGTTTAATGTTAATACTACTCAAGCAAGATACTCTGATGTGTTCTAAGGTATTTTAAATTATTTCCCCTCAAAAAAAAGGGGGTTCTGTACTTTCACTCTTGATCAGATAGAGACCAAAAGAGTATATCAAAATCTCAATGCTTCCTGAGTGAGAGAAATTCTGTTTATGGATTATTTATACCCCTGCCAGGCAAGGATTTGTCTTTGATGAGAGAGAACAGGAGTTAATCAGAAGAAAGGACTATGTAAACCTTGAGATGTACAAAGCTGAACTATTTTAAAGAATGCACCGCAGAGAGACAAATAAAATATCGAAAGAGAAGGAATCAGCATATGAATGAGGTGCAGGTTTGGGAAGAAAATGGTGGCTAAAGCTTAAGTACAGTCTTATTGCTAGTGGTCTCAATTACTTTTTTCTATCTTACCCCTCTAAGCATAATTTATTAAATAATTTATTTAATAATTTATTAAATATTCTTTTTACAGCTAAATGGTAGCCCTAGTGCATGATCCAACAATATTCTTTAAAAAACACATTGCTGAATTTACATCAGGCTTTCTCTTTTGCATTAGTTAAACTTCCTACACACAGGTGCATCAGCATTAAATTATTCCAATTATCTTCATTTTATTTGTTATACATAGAAGCTCAGTTTTCATTTACCACATCTGTAAAACATCTGTCTTTGAACCATTAAACACAAATTCAATTATCACCGTTTTCTCCAGCCAACACATCATAAGACATATCTTAATAAATAGAAAGTATTCTTGATTTCTGTATCATTTCTTCATTAGCTTTCTCTAGAAGGTCAAAATAGGTCCTCAGTCCTGTGCCATTTTATATAAACAAACAATTTTTATCTTATTTCTCAAATTCAATAATCCAAAACTGTCAAAACTTGTATTAGATTCTTTTACTTGTAAATCCTTTCTACCGAATAGAGTAATACAAACTCACAAATAAGGCCATTTTGGTTTTCCATTATATAGTCAATCTACTTAATCAGAAAGAACTAAACAGATCTACAGTCACAGCACTTAATAAAAGCACAGAAAGAAACAAAAAAATTCATAAACAGGATATATGCTTCCTATGTGTACTTAAAACTCAGTTCTAAATACCAGTATTTAGTATTCTAGATGTAGCAGAGATGTCCATGACAAACACTTTCATCCTCTGCATAAACTCAAACAATCCTGCAGGCTATTCCAATTATTCTAAACAGTGTTTAGATTATCCCATTACTAAAATAATCAGTAACATTTTTGAAACTTTGTGAGGTTCTGAAAATTAAAAATCTGTTTAAACTTACTGTTTAATTATGCATTAAACATTAAAACAGGGAAGTTTTAAAATTGTTAATAAGAAAATTTTTTTAATCCAAACTAGATTTGTTTCATCGATTAAAATAGTAAGCAACTTCCATACAATTAAAATACGAAACTTAAATGATTATACATTTTAGTTAAATGTATATTTATTTTAGAAAAAGACCTGCTTATTTTATGTCAGATGAAAAAATAGCTTTGTTTTACTTCATTTCTAAGTGGAAGCGATTGTGGTAAATGACAGAATTTAGAGACCCATTAAAAATACAGAAGAAGGAAGTTGTGCATGTTAAAGAACAAGAGAGGTTTTTGTAAGCATTCTTTCTACACCTTATATTATATCAAATGCTCTACTACTTCAATAAAATGCTTGTTCTGTGGCCTAACTTTAAATAAATATTTGAAAATCATAATTCAATCCATAAAATATTAGTTATTATATTAATTTTGTTTTTCAAGAAGAATGTTAAAATTGTGCAACACATAACATTTCAACATACAGGCAGGACATACTCCTTAAATTCATAAAATGCAAATGCACTCAGAGTAGAATACATGTTTATACAGAATGGTGAAGAACCAAAATATAAACCGTTCCTGTTCACCTATACTTATTTTAGCACTATTCCAAAATATATTAATAAATGAAGCAATCTGATTGCTAATGAGCAGCTGTGAGTTGCACAAACCATCTCCAGACTTAAAGTTTTGTATATGCTGCTTGTAAATAAAGATGTAAAGAAGTGCAGTTTTGCTTTGACAACAGAGCTTTCTGTGAACAAACTGAAAGCATACTGTAGTAACAACATAACCTTCAATGAAATCAATAAGCATTAAGAATTTAAATAGCTTCCAGGACTGGAGACACAGAATTTAGCACAGGGTACCAACAACCTCAATTTGGCAAGGCCCGAGCACTTTGCTGAGTAAGGACTTCAACGTATGCATAAAAATTAGCTTTAAAATATTTTACCAATCATGGCCCATATCGAAGAATTAAATGAAAATCCAGGATACCTATCTTTCAAATTTATTTTTTACACAAAGTTAATAAAACTTTCACAGACACTGATTTTATTTCTTTCAGCCATTTAATAGGCAACACGATGTTCAAATTTCTCTCCATGCTTTGCTTCACATCTTGTAAGGTGGCCTATGAAAAAAAGGAACTGTTAAGAGATCAGTTATAACCGAAATAGGAGTCAGCTATTAGTTCCTAAAGAGTGTTACTTGGGGTTTTCTACAATAGAAATTATAAGCTAGGGTGCTGATTTCCTTGTAAAAATAGAATACTTGCACTTTTCAAGTTTCCCTGGAGGGTTTTGGTGAAATTCAGTGCAGAGTCCACAATGACCTTCATCCTCATTTAAAATTTATATGGAGTTTGACTCGTGTTCACAGATACTTACCTTGGAAATTTTGGCATGCTTTGGAGATAAGTCAAAACCACATTATGCTCAGAAGCATTTGCAACTTTTAACTGGATACTGACTGGGAAATATGTGTTTAGAAAGGTAAAATGATTATCGTGTGTTACAACATCAAGAATGTGATGGAGCCTCCATTACCCCAGATTAAATTTAGCCTTGTGTCAATAGTTTGCATAGAGAGGGAGGATGATTAGTTACCTTGAATCAAAGATGCGATGCTAAATTCCATACTTACTTATGCCTTCTGCACATCACCTCTAAATGAGGTAAAATTTTCAGTGACCTTATCCATTGCTGTCACTTGTCATTGTGAAGATCAATTTAACTTTACGGCATCCAAAGCATGTTTTATTCCTTTTTGCTGCCACAGCACATCTCAACACGATTCCTTCACTGAGTGCTCTTATGTCCCCAGTGGGCATTTAAGACTGTCAGGGTAACACTGTAATAAAATGCAGTCTGACTGGCTGCAACCTGGCTTTCCTGAACTCCAGGGGAAAAAAATGAAAAAAAAAAAAAAAGGAAAAAGAAAAGACAAAAAAAAAGATAAAACCTTCACTCTTCTACCCTTTCAAGGTACGATTGCAGGGGGCTTAATGTTCAGATTAAGAGAAGAAAAAAAAAAAGTGAAGGGAAGAACAAATGTGAATAATGTGTATATCTAAGGAGTGCTGACAAAAACGAGAAAAAAACAAAAACACCCGCCCCAAGCATTCAGTGCAAAACTGAATTCATTGCATGCCGAGCAAAGATTATGATTTGAACTCAGTCATTAATGCAGAATTAAGGATAAATCTAGGCCTTCAGACAAGTTCTGATTTATGTGCTAGAAATGTTTATAGCATCTCAGTTTTTAAAATATGTTTGCCTTCAGCTCACCCCTTCTTCCCTAACATTTACATTACACCCAGGTACCACACTATCCAATACAACCTTATCAACCACCACACCCTTTCTCATCCTTTGACATCATACACAGATATCATCCTATTAGTCTATGGACCATCCCTGTCAAATGTCTATAAAATGTCCATAAATGTCCACTTGCACTGCTTCTTGTAATGCTTATCCTCCACTGGTTCAGTGGTTTCTTCTGCAGTAATTCCTATAACACGCAAATCAGATCCTGAGTTACAGTTTAAACTTATTTCCATTACACTCTCCACACCTGCTCCCTTTTGGCCAGGTTATAGGGTTTAACATTAGAATGAACTCCTCCCCTTGCCCTTAGCCTGGTTTGGACTTATCCACAGACTGCAGTCCCTCAGGGGTCTACTTGCTCCAAGTGGAGCTTTGTCTATGAGTCTCTCCAGGGTTATATCTGTTGTGGCATGGACTTATTCACAGCCACAGTCACTCCAAGGTGTACCTGCTACAGTGTGGCCTTCTCCATGGGACAGAACGCCTGCAGAAATGTAACTGCTCCAATGTGGCCTTACCCACAGCCTCAATCCTTTCAAGTTCCTTCAGGAATAAACCTACCCTCCTGTGGGCTCATCCATGGCCACAAACTTTGAGGTGCTCCAGCATGACCTCATGCACAGTCACAGATGCTTCAAGGTGTACCTGCTGCATCACAGCCTTATCCATAGCCACAGACGCTTTGAGGCATACCTTTTCCAGCACGCAGTTATCTTTGGGTTACAATCTCCTCTGCTGCAGCACAGACATAAACACAGAAACTTTTGAGATATACCTGATCTGTTGTGGACTTATTCACAGCCATAGACACTTTGGGGTGTCCTGTTCCCATGTGCACTCATCCACAGGTCACATTTTTGACTGGAGTTCCAGCCTGTCCAGAACAGAAGCACAGAGACAACAGTGATGCCTTGGCCATCAGCCAGCCCAGGCACAGCTATTGCTGTTATCAAAACGTTCCCAGGCACAGCAGCACAGTAAGACATTAAGCAGTACAGCAGCACAGCAAGCACCAAAAGCAAAAAGCAGCCACTAACGAGCACTAGACTGAACTGTACAGTAAGGCAAACAAGCCCCATGACAAGCACAGGAGCGTGACGATTAATAGCTAAACAGAAATAACAGCTATAAATTTAATCTAGGACATTCCGGCCAAATATGTTGTTATCTTGAACCCTCTGAGCCCCATGTCTGGCACCAAAAAGGACCGTTGTGGTTTAACCCCAGCTGGCAACAAAGCACATTGCAGCCACTTGCTCACTTTCCCCACAGTGGGATGGGGGAGAGAAGAGCTAAAGTGACAAAACTCGTGGGTTGAGATTAAGACAGTTTAATTGCGAAAGCAAAAGCTGTGCAATCAAGTAAAGCAAACCAAGGAATTAATTCACCACTTCCCATGGGCAGGCAGGTGTTCAGCAGGGCTCCATCATGCGTAACAGTTACTTGGGAAGACAAACAACATCATTCCAAATGTCTCCTCCCTTCCTTCTTCTTCCTGCAGCCTCTTACATACTGAGCATGATGTCATATGGTATGAAATTTCCCCTTGGTCAGTTGGGGTCAGCTGTTCCAGTTGTGTCCCACTCTCAACTTCTTGTGCACCACCAGCCTACATGCCCGTAGGGTGGTGTGAGAAGCAGAACTCTCAGCAATAACAAAAACATCTCTGTATTATCAGCTCTGTGTTCAGCACAAATCCAAAACATAGCCCCATCCAAGCTACTATGGAAAAAAAATCAACTCCATACCAGTCAAAACCAGCACAATTCTGGCAAAGACAATCAGTTATGTAAGCCATCTACCCAACATCTTCTCAAAGACTAATAGAACAAATAGTTAAAGCACTTTACAGAATATGATTTAGAAAATCCTCAAACTTATTTGTTTTATTGCCTCCTGGTCATTGCTGGTGTACAACAGCAACTGAATGTGTTTTCTACAACAATTTTAAAATTCAAATATTGTTCAGTACTTAATAGCATTATCATCCACCCTGTTTTCAGATTAAAAAGTCAGACATCAAGGGGAAGATGAAGGAGACATTATGGACTCCTTTTTAGGTCTTTAAAGAAAACTACTTAAAATTCCTTCATCTTTCTGCTTTAAAGTTAGAGGGGGACATAGCAGTGCAAATGAAATGCTCTTTAAAAATCTTTTCAACATTAACTTTCAAACTTCATTTTTAAAAAGTATTGTTACAGAAAAACAGGGATAGCAATGTATTTAATCATACAAACATTTTGTGTTTTAAAATTATTAGGTGTAAAGGAAAGCAGTAGCTCTAAATAAGATAATATGCTGTTTTGTCTGATTTGACTTTAAACATCAAAACCTGTATGTTCCTATGCCGCACTCAGAGAAATTTTGCAAAAAACCAATTTATTTCCCTCTGTCTGTGAGGCTGCTCAGGCATTTTATTATGTATTTATAAATTTTTCAAGGAAAACATACACATCATATGACTAGTGCAAGGTGACCAGAAGATTAAAGTATTTGCTGCTTAACTATATATAGATATGTATGTATACATTTAATTTTAAGTTTTTTCACCTCAAACCCCAGTTCAGAGACTTGAGAAAGTTAAAGGACCTAGGTGGAAGGTCTGTTAAAGACAGGTGCTCTGTGCAGCAGGTTACACATCACTCTACTGCAATCTAGGTGTGCTTCCAAGGCTGAGACATTTTTCTCTTCCTCCCAACAAGACAGCTCATGTCCTGCTTGTAGTGCTTTAAAGTACATAGTATAGTCTTTATGTTGGTAATTTAAGTGTAAGCTTTGAGATAAACTTGAAAGTATAAATTGTGGGCTATTTCTATCTTGAAAGTGAAAAGTCCAGGTCTTTTGTTGGGAGGCTGAGAACAGTCTCATCTTACAGCAATTATTCTGGCTAAATCCTGCTGTTACAAAGACAGATGACCAAGAATGCTAAAACCAATTTGCAACTGCTCTGTGTCTCATGAGTGGAAAGCATGGGTAAATAAATGCTGTACCTCTGACTTGGCCATTGTTTGCACCTAGAATGATTTCTTGTGGCAAGAAGAATCAGGAAGAATAATCATTAAAGCTTAATTACACCCCAAATAGTGAATTCTCAATACAAATTACTGAGTGTATTAGGAAATTATAAAGCATCTTTCAATCATTACAGTTTTGTGTGAAATATTGTCTAATACAAGAAAGATACAAAGATTTTTCATATATATATATGCTTTGAGAATGTTATGATTTAGATGCTTGTTGTATGCTGTGCAAAAAATTTTTATGCCAATTAAAGGAGTTCCAAATGGTGTCTGCTTTTTTCATCGTTCAAAGACTAAAATTTCTCTAAAAATAATTATGTGTGCTTTTAATTACTGATAGGTCAACTACATGCTTTAAAAGAAAAGCTTTATAGTTTTTCCCTTAGTCATTTTTCTAAGATGTTTTAGGTAAGGAGCATTTTATATATGCATTCACTAGTGTGGCTTGTGTGATGTACAGAATGTATCACTGAAGTCTGCTTTACATGCAAAATGTATCAACAAGTGACAATTTAATAAATTCAATAGGTATTCTTATCAGAAGACAAGTAAGGCATATGAATGCCACTGCTAAGGAAACAAAACCTGCTTGGAACAGAGTTTATTTTATCCCAGAAAAACAAGTTCAGGAAATGCCTATTCATCAGGAAAAAAACAAAACCGAAACC
>VZTU01025175.1:0-12006 GCA_013400835.1 Zapornia atra | reverse complement strand
TGGGATAAAAAAGACAGGGATCTCCTGGAGAGAGTCCAGAGAAGGGCGACAAAGTTGATTAGGGGTCTGGGACATCTTCCCTATGAGGACAGGCTGAGTGAACTGGGACTGTTCAGCCTGGAAAAAAGAAGACTTAGGGGAGACCTAATTAGTGTTTATAAATATCTTGGGCATGGGATGCAGGGGGAATTGGCCAGCCCCTTTTCAGTGTCTGTGGGGACAGGACAAGGGGCAATGGCTGTAAACTGGAGCACGGGGAGTTCTGCACCAACATGGGGAAGAACTTTTCCCCAGTGAGGGTGAGGGAGCCCTGGGACAGGCTGCCCAGGGAGGTGGTGGAGTCTCCTTCTCTGGAGATATTCAAGTCTCGTCTGGATGCCTATCTATGTAATATGAGATAGGGAGCCTGCTTTTGCAGGGGGGTTGGACCTGATGATCTCTTGAGGTCCCTTCCAACCCCTAAGATTCTGTGATTCTGTAATGACACAGCCCCAACTGCATGGGCACCAGAACTGCAGGAGTGCTCTGGGTTAACAGAAGAGATTTAACGAAGTAGGGTTTTGCCACATTCATTTTACTTTAGCATCAGCTCTTCCTTTGCAGGAGAATAGAAATTAATTTCATTTCAAAGTCCTGAAGACCTGGAGACGTGCTGAATGGGTAGGAATTGGTGCTATTTATAGGCTGCAGAATTCCTTTGTACAAGGAACCAGTTTGGTTTAATTTAAACCAAGTATTCAGCATGTTTAGCTTAATTTTATTTAACTGCAAGTTTTACATGCCTTTCCCTGCATTCTAATTGTTTTCTAAATTTGTGACATAAATCTGAAGTGCAATTAAAAAGTCAGGCTAGTCATTAAGAAACTTCATTACTGGTTTTAACATCAAGTGTGTTGACTTGCTTAGTTTATTAATTTTTACAAGTGTCCAGCTGTAAAAGTAGGACAGCTTGCCTGTTTAGCAGAAGGCCTGGATCGTGGGGAAATACACCTTTTTTGTTCTCTATCAGGAAAAGTCAGTGGCTCTGTATCAGATTTGGAATGGGTTAATTAATCACAGGATAATTCCAATGTCCCTGTGGTAAAGATACATACCAGGATCGCATTTGTCAGTCAAATTATCTCCATGGGCGACACAGGAGATGTGAATGGCACTGCAGTGGGTTTTAGTGTGGCATTGTTTAAAGCATACTATGCCTCCCTTACCCAGGTAGGAGGAAGATTGATTTCCACTGTAAAAGATGCAGGGAAGGGTGTCTGCTGGAAATGATGTAGAGAACAGAGAAACCTGTTCACCAAACAATTCAAGGAACTGGGATGGCAAGGCAATCACCAAAAAAAAGGCAGATAAAAATGAGATTCCTTCTCTATAAATACATTGGCATAAATACCAGAGAGGGGAAGAATTATTTAAGTTAAATGACAATTCTGGCACGAGAACAAATGGCTCTGAATAGGCTTAGGCTGGAAATGAGCAGGATGGCTTCAAACCAAGTGAGGTTCTTGAACGGCCTTCTAATGGGAATTGTGTAACAGGGGCTGAAAACCTGATTGCTGCAAAGATGGAGCCGGATAAATGTATTAATGGGATTATGCAATGTGGTTGGCTTCAGTATTAAGGGATCAGACCTGGGAGTTCTGGGCCTGTGCTTCTGTAAACATGCTTAAAAATCCTGTAGGTATGAGGAAAAAGACATCAGAAGTTTTCCTTTTAAGCAGTGTTTTCATAATGGTTCGGCTTTGAGTTGGTTCCTCTGTTTCTAATGCACTAATAACTGAACAGAGTGAGCTGCAGGAGGAAGAAGAACCCTTTCTGTGCTGGGAGAAAGCAGCAGCTGGCAACTGTTTCCCAGTTTCAGTGGTCGATTTTGGCAGCAGGCCTGTCCTACTTAGATATATCTTTTTTTATATATCTAAAGCATTTTGGTCTATTATAGTAAAGTTAGGGCTTGAAATGGATTGTGCTCAGAATGATGACAATTATTTATTATTATTTAACTTTGTAGTGATGCTTTTAAAAAAAAAAACAACCACCACAACCTGCAGCTCACTTAACACAGACTGGTGTTTGCGATCAATCTCACTGTTCTTTCTCCTTATCGATCCCCATTTTCCCCCTTTACTAATGGTCCCCAGTTTTCTTGTCACTTTGCTAAAATCCCAATAAATAAGACTGACTGCCTTGTTCTCAAAAGCAGCCAGTTATGTTATTTCAGCACAGTGTAACTTTGATCCCTCTCTATTTCCATGCCTTTTATGTTTTGATTCAGGACCCATTCTCAAGTCTTGCCTGAAGTTGGTAGCTGGTGGCTTCCCCAAGCGCTGCCACCTCTAGCCATCCTTCCTTAAGCAGAGATGCTCTGCGTAGAGGTCTCTCTGATTTGGGAGAGGCGTTGGTTGAAGTAGGCTGGTATTGATAGGATGGCGTGGTGTTACATGGGGGGGACCTCATTGCAGCCTGCCAGTCCCTGAAGGGAGCTTATCAGCAGGAGGGGATTCAACTTTTTAAAAGAGCAGATAATGGCAGGACAAGGGGGATGGATTAAAACTAAAGGAAGGAAGGGTTAGATTAGATATTAGGGGGAAGTTTTTTACAGAGAGAGTGGGGAGGGGCTGGAAGGGGCTGCCCAGAGAGGGGGTGGGTGCCCCATCCCTGGGGGTGTCCAAGGCCAGGTTGGCTGGGGCCCTGGGCAACCTTGTGTAGCTCCAGGCCTGGAGGTTGGTGGCCCTGCCTGTGGCAGGGGGGTTGGAGCTCTGTGATCCTTGGGGTCCCTTCCAACCCAGACCATTCTATGATTCTATGACTCTACATGAGAACATCAGACATGTACATTGGCACTTTCAAACATGGGCTGTGGGACCAGGAGGTTCACTCCAGCTCCATGAAGCTGGTGAAGGGTTTGGAGCACAGGTCCTGTGAGGAGTGGCTGAGGGAACTGGGGCTTTTTAGTCTTGAGAAAGGGAGGCTGAGCGGAGACCTCATTGCTGTCTACAACTACCTGCAAGGTGGCTGCAGAGATGTTGGGGTTGGTCTCTTCTCTCAGGTGACAAGCGATAGCACAAGAGAGAATGGCTTAAATTTGCACCAGGTGAGATTTAGGTTGGATATCAGGAAGAATATCTGTACTGAAAGGGTTGTCAGGCATTGAAACAGGTTGCCCAGGGAGACGGTGGAGTCACCATCCCTGGAGGTGTTTAAAAGGCATGTGGATGAAGTGCTTAAGGACATGGTCTAGAGGCGGGCCAGGCAGGGTTAGGCTGTGGTTGGACTTGATCTTAAGGGTCTCTTCCAACTCAGTAATTCTGTGATTCTGAATTTTAGTTGGGGGATTGTGTAGAAGTCCTTGCTAGTGGATGTGACAATGCAGCGGCCTGGAATAGAGCACATCAGGCAGTGAAGTTGACCTTCCCTTGGCTGGGGAAATGACAAGCATGCTTTCTCGTAGACCACCCTACCCTTACCCCTCCATTCTTCACTCTCCTTGTTACCCATGGCACGGCAGCATTGGCATTGACCGTGACTATCTCCAATCTCCAGCATGTTCTCATTGCTTCCCTACACATGCCTTTCATTCTCCTCCTCTATTCAGAACACGAATGGCAGACTGTTTTTCTTCTTTGGTCTCAAGATCTTCTCACTGGAGCCTTTCAGCCCAGTCAGCTTCACAAATGAGGTCCCTTAATTACCTCAGCTTTTCTTTTTGAAGTGGAAAACCTTGCAGAGCTTTTATTTTGGTTAAATTGAACCGATTTGTGGCAGAAAGGCTTGAATTGAGTGATCACGAGCAGCTTTTATTACAACATCCTCAATATTTGCCGGAAGTCTCCAGCAGAATCACCTCTTGTTTGCTCAGTGCCTATTTTGTAAAGAAGTCTCTTGGCTATTACATCCCAGACTTACCCAGCCTTGCTGTTGGTATTTGTTCTTCCTTCTATAGCTGGAATTTAAGAGTCCCTTATCAGCCAGCTCCTGGGAGTATTTCTTTCTCTCTCTAGTCATTTTTACAAGCTCTCTGCACACATCCAAATCTGACGGTGGGGTCTCCAGTGGACCTCTAACACAATCCCAGCAGACAGCCTTTTACGGGCTGTTCCCAAAGTGACTTTAATCCAGAGCGATGGTTTTATACATGCTATCGCTTTGGATTTCTAGCAAACAGAGATGATTTGCTCAGTTCACAGGAAGAACTGCAGAGCAATGTCCCAAAAGATTATCTAAGTAGAGTTTTGGAAGTGGGTTTGGGGTTTCGTGGGCAGCACGCATGCTTGGGTCTGACTTTGGTTTGGGGCTTTGAGGGTGGGAGGTGTATTGTGTCCAGTTCTGGGCTCCCTGGTATAAAAATGCCTGATTAAATGCCTGGAGCATCTCCCCTGTCAGGAAAGGCTGAGTGAGCTGAGGCTGTTCTACCTGGAGAGAAGCCTGAGAGGGGATCTGATCAATGGTTATCAATAGCTGAAGGGTGGGACACAGGGGGACATGGCCAGCCCCTTTTCAGTGTCTGTGGGGACAGGACTAGGGGCAATGGCTGTAAACTGGAGCACAGGAATTTCCACACCAACATGGGGAAGAACTTTTCACCCAGTGAGGGAGAGGGAGCCCTGGGACAGGCTGCCCAGGGAGTGTGGAGTCTCCTTCTCTGGAGAGATTCCAGCCCCGTCTGGACGCCGACCTGTGTGCCCTGTCCTAGAGACCCTGCTTTGGCAGCAGGGTGGACCTGATGAGCTCTGGAGGTCCCTTCCAACCCCTGTGATTCTAGGAAAAGCTTTTCTGAAGCACGCTTAAATCCCAAGCCCTACCTGGAGCTGTCAGGTGCTTTGTAGGTACTAATGGGAAATCTGATTAAAACCAGGTGCTAATGACGTTAGGAATAGCACCTGGTTTTAATCAGATTTCCCATTAGTTAGGAATAGTTTCCAAAGCAGAATGCACTAAGGAGGAACTAAGGATTAAAACAAAGACGCCGACCTGTGCGCCCTGTCCTAGGGACCCTGCTTTGGCAGGGGGTTGGACCTGATGATCTCTGGAGGTCCCTTCCAACCCCTGCAGTCCTGTGAGTCTGTGATTTCTTAGCCACCCGTGTACATGTTTCCCACCCTCCTCCACTATATGACGACTGTAATTTCCAATGTCGTTTCTCTGGCAGTCATGTAGGAAGAATTATCCCCAGTTTACATGGTGGTAACTGAACCCAGGGTAAATGAAACAGCTGGCTTAAGGACGTCGGTCTCCGCGAGCGAGGTCTGCGTTCCTCCAGTCTTCTGTCTTTTCAAGCACTCTTTGGCAATCTGGCAGGTTGTCAAGGCCCCTCAAATTGCATGGACTCAAGGGTGAGCTGAAGTGCTGGAAACTCGCAGCCTTCAGCCTGGTGTAGCAAAGCACATGCTTTTGTGCTTTACAGAGCTGCTTGTTTTGCAGTCACTTTTAATTTCAGTTCAGACAGTGCTGAAGGCTTAATTTAAAAAAGTGGGTTTGGTAGATGAGAGTGTAATGCCCAGGCTCTGCTGCAGTGATGGTATGTAGGTGTTTGGGGATTATGTTACGTGCAAATGAAACGATTGTTTCTTTTTAACTCCTGTTTAAATATAGTTCAAATTATGGAATATTTAGTAGGACAGAGTAAGCTGTTGCTTGCCAGCTTTTTCATAGCGGTGGTTACCAGATGCTTCTGTATTTATAACCTTGCCATCTGTTCCAGGGTGGAGTTTGGGGGTAGTCAAGGTATAATGGATGTTTCTTCATTCTTGGGTATCTCTGGAAAACTTCAAAGCCTCTGTCTGGAGCTGAAGGGGAAGCAGGGTTAGCTGTAGTACTCAGGGAATTTGAGGGAATTTTACAGAAATGCAGCTGATTTCCTTAGCATAGCAGGACGTGGAAGGGGAAGGAGACATAACCTACGAGGCATTTTGTGCCGTTCCTCAGTCATCGCCAAGATCCACTTGGAGTTTTGCTTGGCCGTTACCACGCTGGGCTGTTGCTTCCTGCTTTGGATGGCATCTTTCTTAAGAGCCACTGAATTTCCAGGTGTATTTCTATATGGAAGTCTCACAAGGGGAGGGTTTTTCTTATTTCTGTAGCTAAATTTTGCTATTTTAATAACTTTTTGGTGCTGGCTGACTAATGTCTTTTTTTAACGTCCGAGCTAAGTCTAGCTAAAGAGGAAAACAAACAGCACGTTCAGACACATTCACTCTCCATACTGTAGATCCTGCAAGGCTCTTGGAGAGGAGGGGAGAGCAACAACACTCTGTAGGATTGAGAAGGCAGTTTGGTTGATTATTTAGGTCCTCTGCCATGAAGCCACCCATGTAGTGGCTTGTGTGCGATATTCACCGTCCTCAGGGTACCACCATCCTAAAGGCTGCTGGTGCTAACAGCTTGCTGCTCATGTAGCCAATTTGTAATCACTGGCCTAATCTCTCTTAATTTAATTCATTGCCACTGAAATATGAAAAATACCCTTTTAGACATTGTGGTTCTTGTGAAGGAAATAACATAGTGTGGTTATTTATGGGTTTCTAAACAAAGTGTAATGCAGTCATTTAATTAATTTCCCTAAAATGTTTCTTTTTAATGAAATGTGTGGCAGTGCAACTTGACATACCCAGAGTGTGATCCATAATATTCCACCTTCAAGCAAAACCTTCTACCCGGTTTGGTGAGGCTGCACCTCGAGTGCTGGGTCCAGTTCTGGGCCATTCACCGTAAGAAGGACATGGAGGTCCAGGAGCGTGTCCAGAGAAGGGCAACCAGGCTGGGGAAGGGGCTGGAGGGCATATCATCTATCTGAGGAGCGGCTGAGGGAGCTGGGGGTGTTCAGCCTGCAGAAGAGGAGGCTGAGGGGAGACTTCCCCACCTCCCCTGCCCTGCCACGAGGGTGCAGAGAGGTGGGTGATGGTCTCTTCAGCCAGGGGACAGGAGATGGGACAAGGGGCAATGGGCTCAAGCTGGGCCAGGGCAGGGTCAGCTCAGCTGGGAGGGCAAAGTTCTTCCCTGGCAGAGCTGTGGGGCTGTGGCACAGGCTGCCCAGGGAGGTGGCTGAGTCATCATCCCTGGATGTGTTTAACAGAGGGGAGATGAGGTACTGAGAAATATGGTTTGGCATTAGGCAGGAATGGTTGGACTTGATGATCTTAAAGGCCTTTTCCAACCTTGTCATTTTGTGATTCTGTGATTCTGTTTCTTGCCTCATGGTTTTTCTTTCAAATAGCTAGGTAAAATAAGAAACACTAACTCTGCCTGCATTAACAAGGAAACAGAGGTTTCTCTTCCTCACCCCGTTTCACGACCAGGCAGTGCCCTCCAGCATCCTGCCAAAAGCTTTCGCTGCTTTTATAAACTCACTTTCTTCTGCCACCAGGATCTAGTTTCCCCTTTGCAGGATGCTGATAGTTCATTGTATTTGCTCTTCGGATCCCAGCCTGGGGCTGTGCTGGGTCCAGGTGAGAATTAGCATTTGGGAAGGAAAAGTCTTTATGTCCGTGTGTCCGTTCTTGCACGAATGTTTCCTTTCCCAGTGTACGTGCTGCTGCTGCTGAGTGTTTCATTTCAGGCTGTGGCCCTTGCTGGGTTTTCAGGCCAGTGGGAGGGTGTATTGTTACAACACATCCTGTGCCCATGGGGTCTTCAATGTGCTTCACTTAAATGTAGGGAGATGCCTTCACCTACAGCTGAAATGCAGCTCCTTGTGCTGCGAAGCCTGGCAGCTGCTCTAACAGCAGGGGCAGGACCAGGCCACTGCTTTTATGACACAAAGTCAGGAGCAAAAAATATAAATACCCATATCCATTAAGAGCTGCAGGGAGAACGTAAATTGTCAGAGGGTAATTACCTCAACTGGAATTCGGCCAGCATTCCAGATTAACATTTCCTCCCTTGTGAAGCACGCCGTGGGATAGCCGATGGCCGGAAGCAGTCAGAGTCTCAGCAGGATTAAAAACTGAGCTTTGCTGTGTAGTGGTTCCACAGTGGCTGAGATGTCTGTTATCTGTTTACCACCTACAACACCCCGGGGCTAAAGAGTGGTGGAATCCTATGAAATCTGATAGGAGTGTCTGAGGTTGAGCGTGTGGTCTAAAAACACTCCATGAAACTTGTTACATCTGCAGATGGTCTGGCCATGGTACAGCCTGCCATGGAAGGGAGGAGAAAGAGGTTAAAAACATTTTCACAGAATCACAGAATGACAAGGTTGGAAAAGACCTTTAAGATCATCCAGTCCAAACATCCCTGTCCTGTGCTGACCCAGATCTCTCAGCACCTCATCTCCCCTCTGTTAAACACCCCCAGGGGTGGGGACTCAGCCCCCTCCCTGGGCAGCCTGTGCCACAGCCCCACAACTCTGCCAGGGAAGAACTTTGCCCTCCCAGCTGAGCCGACCCTGCCCTGGGGCAGCTTGAGCCCATTGCCCCTTGTCCCATCTCCTGTCCCCTGGCTGAAGAGACCCTGGCCCACCTCTCTGCACCCTCCTGGCAGGGCAGGGGAGGTGGGGAGAAGGTCTCCCCTCAGCCGCCTCTTCTCCAGGCTCAACACCCCCAGCTCCCTCAGCCGCTCCTCAGAGGATTTGCGCTCCCGCCCCTTCCCCAGCCTGGTTGCCTTTCTCTGGACACGCTCCAGGACCTCCATGTCCTTCTGATGGTGAGGAGCCCAGAACTGGACACAGTTCTAAAAGGACTAAAGACTTTTTTTACTAAAAGGACTCTAGCAAGGAAAAGATGAACATTTAGGGTCCTCCCCTTAGATTGTTGTTCCCTTGAGGGGCGATGGATGCTCTTCTTCCATTTCAGGCCATGGAAGCGTGCCATGGAACGGTGCATTAGCTGGCTCTGAAACTCCTTAATACCTGCCTAAAATGACTCAGTGTAATTTGTAGCAGAGAGGAGAAACCAGTATGTTGGATGTGAGAAATGCTTAGTGGGATGAGGAAGAGGGAATCGGGTGGGTAAGGAGAAGAGGTAAAGTGGGGACCATTTTAATTAAAGGAGGACACAAAGTCACTATGGCATTCATAGTATTCAACTGCAGCTGCCAACTGCAGAGCTACTTGAATGTAAGGGAGTTTCCCAGCATGAAATCACACAGAGGTGTCTGAAGGTGTTGCTCTTGCATCTCGCAAGGCCAATGGGATCCTGGGCTCCATTAGAAGAGGGGTGGCAGCAGGGACAGGGAGGTGATTGTCCCTCTCTGCTCTGCCCTTGTGAGGCCCCATCTGGAGTCCTGTGCCCAGAGCTGGGGACCCCAACACAGTAAAGATGTCGAAATGTTGGAGAGGGTTCAGAGGAGCCACGAGGATGATTAGAGGGCTGGAGCAGCTCCCCTAGGGAGAGAGGNCAACCTTGTGTAGCTCCAGGCCTGGAGGTTGGTGGCCCTGCCTGTGGCAGGGGGTTGGAACCCTGTGATTCTTGGGGTCCCTTCCAACCCCTGGCATTCTATGATTCTTGTTTTATTCTTTATGCAAGGATCAAAACTCCTTGCATAAAGCTTGCTCCTTTGAGAAAGCAGGCTGAGAAGCTGACAAAAAGGGTTGTCCTTGCTAGCACAGAAGTCAGGCAACTTTGTATGCAATTCATTTTTCTTGTTTAAACAGTTACTCACTGTAGGTTATGGACTCTGCCCATTAGGATCCAGTTTTGAATCAAAATTTTACATGTGTTCTTGGATACTGTACATGAGAGAACCAAAACCCAGGTAGCACAGGGTAGAAAATGAAGATATTTGAGCATAGCCCTTTTTCTGGGATATATTTCAGGCAGTTGAGGAGTGGATTTTTTTGCTTGGTGGCAGGAAAACTGAAGACTCCCCTTTAATACTGATCTCCTGTTCCATTAGAAGAAGGGTAGGTACACAAAGAAGGGAATTAAATCAGGAGATGTCTTCATCTATATAACGTGTTATATAGCTTTCAGCACTTTCTGAAAGAAAGACTCACCATCCTGGCTGCTGAGCCTGAAAGCTTGTTTTCTTTCCAGAGCTGGGAAAAGAATTGTTCTCTGGAGTTGTGTCCTGAAGCGCACGTTCTCTGGTTGTATTTCTTCCTCTGTGAGGTCCTTTTGTTGTCTCCCTGTTTCCTCACGCAGAGCTCCAGGTAGAGCAGGGTAGAACAGCAAAACCTCAAGCCACGGTACAGTGGGAAAGACAACATGGGTGTGCTCAATGATTCAGACATTAATTTTGTCTTTATACTCTGCAGTGCAATCACAGTCTGTCTTTCTCTCCCCTGGAAAAATACAAAGTATTGTTTCTTAGAGCCTTTGAACCTGCAGTGCATTTTTTGGCTGTTCAGTATAGCACGTTCCCTGCTTATGAGACTGGATTTTGTATTTATCAAAAGGGAGGCCTGTGCCCCTCTTCTTACACCACCACCCCCTCCCCTTTTTTTTTTCATCTCAGTACAAAAGTTACTTTCTCCTTGCATTCTGTACACATGTGTAAATGACTGTTTAGAAGTGCAGAGTGGTGGAAAAGCAGTTTCTTTCACTTTTGAAGTGCTCATCTTTTATTAAAGCTCAGATTCCTGGAGCTCTGTGGCCAGGCACAAACTACAGTTATCATCCTTCACTATTAGAGAGATAAAACCCCCATTCCTTCCTGTGAGACTTCTCATGTCCCCCCCAAAATTGTCCGTTTGTGTGGTCTGGGGTGAGATTTTAATTGCCTAGGTACAAATCATTTGAACAGGCTGCCCAGGGAGGTGGCTGAGTCACCATCCCTGGAGGGTTTTAAAAGAAGAGTAGATGTTGCACTTGGTGACGTGCTCTAGTGTTGGACCTAGTAGGGCTGGAGAGATGGTTGGACTCTGTGGTATTGAAGGTCTTTTCCAGCTGAAGCTGTTCTGATTCGCCTTTCACAGGGCCCTTAAAATACAAAATGACAGCTGAAAAGGCATAAAGCAAGGAAGCTGAGTACTGAACCTGCTTGACCTGGCTTTCTTGTGAGAAGATGCTGGCACCACTACTTGCCTGCCCCCCCCTTTTCTTTATTTTCCCATTGCTTTCTTTTACCTTTTGCTTCAATCACCATCTGTTACAGGGTATGCTTGGTACTTAACAGCCTAATTTTACATAGCTGCTGTGCCTTAACAACATTTAACCACTAATGACATTTAACACCTCTCTAGAAGTATTTTGTCCAGAACAAGTGATAATTTGTGCTAATAATGCAAACCCTCCAGGTTGGATCCTGATGTCATTTTGTAGCAAATTCAGATCTGTAGTGGTGTTTTTGACCTGTAAGCGGGCTCTGCAGTCTGTGTCTTTATCTTTAGATCAGGTTCCCCCAGGTTTTAGTAACCCTTTTTGCCTGGCATCACCTAAGCATGCCTCTGAGAGATCAGTGGCAACCTTTCCAGTGACTTCAGTGGTTTGAGCAACACAGCTGAGGTGTCACTGAGCTCCATGGGTGCACCCCCACCTTCACAGGGATGCTGGGGGACAGTTGGGGAAAGACAGGGCTGCCATGCTTAAAGGTTGGGACTGGCTGCTTAGGCATGGTGGTTTGATGCCAGATGCCCACCTAAGTTGTTCTATCACTCCCCTTTTCAGCTGGATGGGGAAAAAGTAGATACTGAAAGGCTCAGGAGTCGAGATAAGGACAGGGAGAGATCATTCTGCAATCAGCATCACAGGCAGAACAGACTCAACACAGAGTAAAGAAAACTCTAATTGATGACACTGCCCTGTACCCCTGGTGACACCAGAGTTGGGTAACGAGAAGTGCGACCAGATCTTAAAGCAGCTCCCCCCCCCCCTCCCTTCTCAGCAGACTGAGCTTTAGTAATGATTTATCTCCCTTCTTCCCCCCATTGTGGCACGGGGAGGGGCAGGGACTGGGGGAATGGGGGTTTCAGTCAGTTCCTCAAGAGTTGTTTCCCTTCTAAGCTAGGGTTGGGGGCATTCCTCCCCCCCTTCTCCTGCTGCACCATGGGGTCCCTCCCATGGGAGACAGTCCTCGATGAACTTCTCTAACGTGAGTCCTTTCTCATGGGGCCTCAGCTCTTCCCCAACTGCCCCA
>VZTU01025173.1:16338-31137 GCA_013400835.1 Zapornia atra | reverse complement strand
CCCTGTGATTCTGTGATCCTGAAGAATAGACTCCCTCAGTCCTTAGTCAGATCTTTCCTTCAAGTAAAAGCTCCAGGTATTGAAACCATCAAGCTAAAGAAACCAGAAAGAAAGTCATTCTAAAAAGCAGTCCCTGTGTATCCCAGCTAGATGCAGTGGTGCTAGATCTTACAAGGCTGTTAAGGAAAAACCTCAACTTCTCTTTTTTGCTTCTGCTACTGCTTTTCTCAGAAGCAGAAAAGGAAATTGAGAGATGATATCTGAAGTAAAGGAATAAGATACCTGCATGGGAATGTTCATGGCACATTTGGTATGTCCTGGCTTCAGGTTATGGTGGGGTTTAAAGGCCAACTGTGCATGCAGCAGCTCTTAGAGCTCAGAGCTTGCTTTTACACTGGCTTAGCTTCTTTTTGCCTGTAAAGTTAATTAACTTATGTTGGTTTTCAGTTGCAGGTTATTAAGGCAGTGGTCAGGTGAGCCAGTTTCAGTGCCTTTTTGAAATTTTAAACTCTACAGTAAAGAAACTCCAGCTCAAAGGAAGAGCTAAGGTGCTTTGCAGTTAATCTCTGCAAGTCCAGCAGACAGAGTTGAAATTCACACTAAGAGGGGTTTAACTGTAATCTCCTAGGACAATGAGTCCATATAACCAGAAAGCAAGCTCTGGCTGTGGTGGTAGGGCAGCAATATGGAGTCTAATGCCTTCTCTTTGTCATGGCAGAGTTTGGGATAGGTGAGCTGGGCTGTATAGTTGCTACTGGTATGTCTTGTGCCAAAGCTGGGCTGTACCAGGGTCAGGAAATGCACTACAGTGGAGCCTTGCCATCCTGTTGTGGCTCTCTCTGAGGCAGCCAACACAGTGATTAAAGCTTCAAATGCTGAACAGGAACTTATCTTACAAATAAACAGAAATACATTGGTGGTCAGTGGGTCCATGTCCAGGGGGAGCCGGTGCCAAGCGGGGTCCTCCAGGGGTCTGTCTGGGGACCGGTGTCGTTAACAGCTTGATCAGTGACAGGGATGAGGGGATTGAGGGCACCCTCAGCAAGTGTGGGGGTGACACCAAGCTGAGTGGGGTGGGTGACACCCCAGAAGGAAAGGAGCCATCCAGAGGGATCTGGACAGGCTGGGAAGATGGGACAGGGGAACCTAATGAGGTTCAACACTGCCAAGGGTCAGGGGCTGCACTGGGGCAGGAAGAATCCCAGCCAGAGATACAGACTGGGAGAAGAGCTCCTGGAGAGCAGCCCTGTGAGAAGGACTTGGGGATTGTGGTGGGTGAGACACTGAACATGAGCCAGCAGTGGCTCCTGCAGCTCGCAAGGCCAATGGGATCCTGGGCTCCATCAGCAGAGGGGTGGCAGCAGGGACAGGGAGGGGATTGTCCCTCTCTGCTCTGCCCTGGGGAGGCCCCAGCTGGAGTCCTGTGTCCAGAGCTGGGGCCCCCAATACAAGAAAGATGTGGGGCTGTTGGAGAGGGGTCAGAGGAGCCACGAGGATGCTCAGAGGGCTGGAGCAGCTGCCCTACAAAGAGAGGCTGAGGGAGCTGGGCTGGGTCAGCCTGGAGAAGAGAAGGCTGTGGGGGGACCTCACTGCAGCCTGCCAGTCCCTGAAGGGAGCTGATAAGCAGGAGGGGATTCAACTTTTTAAAAGGGCAGATAATGGCAGGACAAGGGGGATGGATTAAAGCTAAAGGAAGGAAGGGTTAGATTAGATATTAGGGGGAAGTTTTTTACAGAGAGAGTGGTGAGGGGCTGGAACAGGCTGCCCAGAGAGGGGGTGGGTGCCCCATCCCTGGTGGTGTTCAAGGCCAGGTTGGATGGGGCCCTGGGCAACCTTGTGTAGCTCCAGGCCTGGAGGTTGGTGGCCCTGCCTGTGGCAGGGGGGCTGGAGCTCTGTGATCCTTGGGGTCCCTTCCAACCCAGCCCAGTCTATGATTCTATGATAACCTAGGAAATCTGTAAGAAGGGAAAGAAGGATGCACAGGCAGAAGTAATAACATATGAATGCAATATGTCCATTACAATCACAGTACAAGTTGCAGTGGATCTGATGAGTAGAGCACAGACTATTGGCAGTGTCATCCAGTCATCCAGAAAAACAAATGTAATTCCTTGATCTTTAAATAAGGTGGCTGTAAGTGAAACCTGGGAAGTAAAGTCTCACCAGGAAGCCTCATTCCTGGGGCACCACCCCTCAGAGGGGATGCAGTCTGCTTGGGGGGGGGATTTTCCCCAAGGAATGACCTGAGCTTGGGCAGATGGGGCCAAGAAGGAATGAACTTGACCTAGAGATGAGGATATGTGCCTGCCTGGGAAAGCTCCAGTGAGAATGGCTTGGGTTAGGTAGGTGATCCCTCCACAGCCTTTCCAGCCCATTTCCTTCTGTCCTTCAGCAGCTTTTTACCCCTGGGCCTGCAGACAGAGCTTTTCTAGCACATCCTAGCAAGTCTGCAAGAAATGGTCATATATGTCTGTCCCCTCCCCTTCTGTCCCTGCTATTCTCTGCTCTGTATAGCCACCTCACTGTCATGTATCCATACAGGAGCTTGCCTCTGTATACCTTGGACCAGAGCTTCTATCCCTGAGCCTGCAAGGTAGAGCCAGATATGTCTCTGCTCCTCATGCTAGTACCTGGCTGAGACAGGTACTCAGTGGCCTCAGCCAGCCAGTGCCCTCCCTCTCCTCCACAACCTTGTCTGCACTTTATAACTCTGCATTTCTTGGGTTCAGGTGCTGGTTTCTAGGAGGATCCAGGGAAGGGGCTATCTCTCAGCAGGCTGGGGCCAGAAGTCCCAAAGCATTCCCAGGTCTGCTGGAGGTAAATCAGCTGGAATCCCTCTCCCATTCCCTGGTGCAGGGGCAGGACAGCAAACATCAGGGGGCTCCAAGGTAATATGCAGATTTGGGTGTGCACTGAAGAGCTGACCTTTGAACAGAGACTTTCTCAATCATGGTTGCTGGTGTGTTCTCTCCTGGCAAAGGGAAGGTCAGCCCCTACCAGTATGACTAACCCAGAGCCCATCATGTGTCTGTAGCACTGTGCAGAGGGTGGTTTCATCCCTCACCCTGCAGAGCCCTTTCTGTGCCACCCATCTAGCTTCTCTATTTTAACCAGGGTGCAGTGGAAGTGCAGAACAAGGTGTCTTAATGAAACAACATGTATGTGTGTGGTTGCATCTACTCCCACTCATGCTGTCAAGACAATTCCAGATAGTTTGCCCCTCTGGAATCTATACAGCAGCTTCAAAATCTAGGATTTTAATTAATTCTTAGGGAAACAAAGAGTTTTGCAGTTGGAGCAACACTCCTTGTGTGACTAACAGGCTTGCAGTTGGTCTGTTTATTTCACTGTGGCTCTGTTTTTCTTGGCATTGCCAAATGTCACTCAGAGCCCCTGCTGCCTGGACTGGAGCTGTACTGGGGGAAGAAAGTGCACAGTTTTGGCAGCTGGACAGTGGGCTTGTTCAGGGCTCTTGGCACCCTCTTATGGTGAGTGTGCAGGCAGCAGTGTGGGGACTAGAACCTTTGTGTGGGCTGGGGTTAGGGAAATGTCATTTCTGTCTTAAAGAGAAGTCACAAAGTAAGTGGAAAATGCCTGATTTGACTTTGTTCCCTGGGGGTTTGTGCAGTGAAGCTGTTTTTTTACTAAGAGCAGAAAAATGCCTGGTGACTGGGGAGAGAGGAGTGCAAGGCATGGGAATGGGAAGAAGCTGAAAGGACAGATCCTGCTCACAGCAGAGAGGGCATCCTGGCCCTTGGAGAAGCCTGAACCAAGTGTGTTTGCAGGGGATGAGAAGAGAGGGTAACTGTTCAGTTTGGCCTTTGCACATTGAGTTTTCTGTCTCCAAACTCTTTTGCTTGCCTGAATGTCCAAGTCTAAGATTGTAGCTAGGAAGAGGGGTGTGCTGAGGATGGGTCAGTGTTGGAGTGGGGGGCTGGGAGAACCTGGCTGCCTGGTGCCAGGCTCCAGAGAGCCTTGGCCCTGAGTGGGTGGCAGGAGGGAAGGTGGAGAGATGGGTCAGGGACCAATGGTATGGAGCCAAGGGAGGAACTGCATGCTTTCCAGTGAAGTTTCAGTTCTCAGACTAGCCTTGTTTGTCTTTTTATCATTAACCAAAGTCAGCAGTTCATAGTTTTTAACACTGTTCATGTATGTCTGAAGAGCAAGACAGCAAAGAGGACTTAAGCTTAGCAAATGTCCCTGTGCAGCAGATCCACTGTTTGGAGGGGGAAACACCCTCACCAGCCTCTGCCTGCTGTGAGGAATAAGAGACCTGGGAAATAAGACAACAAGGAAGAGTTAAGGAGAGTGGGGATGTTTATTGTAGCAAGGAGAGGGCACTCAGAGTCTATATATGGTAAAGGATTTTTAAAAACTTGTGAGAAGTTGTCAGGAAGAGGATTATCATCAATTTGTTTTCTGTGTCAGCTCAGGAGGACTTAAGCTACAGCAAGGACACCACTTCTAACTGCAAGGCTGAATGTGCCCAGGCATGGCTTACCTGGAGAAAAAGGTTTCAAGGCCAAATTCATAGAATCATAGAATGGTCTGGGTTGGAAGGGACCCCAAGGATCACAGAGCTCCAACCCCCTGCCACAGGCAGGGCCACCAACCTCCAGGCCTGGAGCTATACAAGGTTGCCCAGGGCCCCATCCAACCTGGCCTTGAACACTGCCTCAATTTTCTGGAGGGTGCCCTAAGTGATCCTGCACCCAGTTCCAGCAGATGACCTGCTGAATTCTTTTCCAGGACCTAAGTGATCTGTAATGATCACAGCCATTTAAACAAAGCCTCCCAGGTCAAGGATCAAATACTCCTTCCCAATCTCTGCTTCAGTCCTTAAAGCAGATAGGATCCACCTTTGGTGAGCTTTTTTTTTTCCACCCCTCAATCTTCTGGCAAATGTGTGATTACCAACACCTCCACCAGTCCTGGTTCCCAGTTTACCCAAACAGAAATACACATGTTGCATAAAGCCCCAGGCCCAGGGCCCCAAAGGTGGGGTCGATGGCAGGACAGGGGGGATGGATTAAAGCTAAAGGAAGGAAGGGTTAGATTAGATATTAGGGGGAAGTTTTTTACAGAGAGAGTGGTGAGGGGCTGGAACAGGCTGCCCAGAGAGGGGGTGGGTGCCCCATCCCTGGGGGTGTCCAAGGCCAGGTTGGATGGGGCCCTGGGCAACCCTGTGTAGCTCCAGGCCTGGAGGTTGGTGGCCCTGCCTGTGGCAGGGGGGTTGGAGCTCTGTGACCCTTGGGGTCCCTTCCAACCCAGACCAGTCTATGATTCCATCATGTGCTGTTCCTGTCCCTGTGCTTTACATGCACCAGCTCATCACTGAATTGTAGATTTTGTTTGATAGAGCATATTTCACTTTATATAAGTGAGCATGGCACTAATAACCAACACCTTCCTCCCCAGCTTAATTTAGCCTGATTCTTCTGTCCAGGGCATGGTCACTTAATTATAAGCATAAATTCCTAAGCTTCCATAGGACTTTTCCCTGCCAGGAAGTCCATGTGCATCTCCTCCATGCAGCCACCCTCCTGTCACTTAATGCTGTGGCATTTCTCAGCACAGTAAGTTTATCTCACCCAGAGAAAGAAGGGAAAGAGCTTGCTTAGGCCTTTTCTTGCCAGGGAAATGTGCAGTGTGAACTTCTGGTAGGTGGTTTTGGGAGCTGGGTTTTGATTTTTGTGCCACTAGAGGGAAACCTGCACCTTTGCATGAAAGCAGAGGGTGTCTCAGCAGCAGGATGCTGAAATAGCATGGACATATAACATGCAAACCAGTTGTTTCCAGCTGCATATCACAGAAAGTCTTGCTGTTGGTGTAAAACACCTGCTGTCCCAGTTCTGCAGCACCCATGGTTCAGTGTGGTTTGGTGGGGAGAAGAGGGGAATTAAGGAATCAGATTTGGAGCCCATACAAAAGAAATTGTTTCTGGGGGCACTGAGAACAGTGATGTAATTCCTAGGGAATTATGTCTGCTCCCTAAGGAGGGAATTTGAGAACTCACCTGGCTCCTTGGCTCCCTGGGGAACCTGGATGATGCCTTTGGAGAGAAAGGCTCCACTTGACCTCCTGCAAAGGTGTTTTTCTGCCCTCAGTCATGAGGTTTCCCCTCAGTCTCATACAAATTATCCAGCTTGATTTTAATGTCCTGATGAACCACTTGGAAGAAAATCTGTTGGAGGCTCCTTCTCTGGAGAGATTCCAGCCCTGTCTGGACACCGACCTGTGTGACCTGTCCTAGGGACCCTGCTTTGGCAGGGGGTTGGTCCTGATGAGCTCTGGAGGTCCCTTCTAACCCCTACAACTCTGGGAATCTGTCAGGTTGTGGAGCAATGAGAGAATCACCACCTTGGGAAAGAGTCCTGTGCATGTCTTCATAAATTGTCACAATTCAGCTGCACACACATCTCCTCCCCCCTGGCTGGTTCATAGTAGGATGAACTGAGTCATCACAAAGTGCATGTTCTTTAATTGCTCCAGCAATATATAGACATTTCTAGCAGCTCAGACAGAGACCTCTGAGTGTTACTGAAGAGGTTTGGAGGAAACTTTTATTTCAACCTAGCATCCAAAGGTACCTGCCCCAGGAAGATGATACTTAGTAAAACTTGACTGAAATCTGAGTCTATCCTGTATGTCTTTGAAGTGCTCCAAAATGAATAGCTTTCTGCAGGTTTTTTTCTTAAATATATAGTAATTGTTGTGTTTTTAATACATCTGGGTGCATATACTGCTCTTGGTGAGACTTTTGTGGGTGTTCAGGTGAAACTGTTGCTCCTGTGGATGTTTCTTAGTCAAACAATGGTTGACCCAATGTTTGGCCTATTTAAAGGCTGAGTGAGCTGGGGCTGTTCAGCCTGGAGAGAAGCAGCCTGAAAGGGGATCTGATCAGTGGTTATCAATAGCTGAAGGGTGGGACACAGGAGGACATGGGCAGCCTCTTCTCAGTGTCTGTGGGGACAGGACAAGGGGTGATGGCCTCAAGCTGGAGCACAGGGAGTTCCTCCCAATCTGGGGAAGAACTTCTTGGCAGGACTAGGGGGAATGGCAGGACTACGGGGGATGGACTAAAGCTAAAGGAGGGAAGGTTTAGATTAGATATTAGGGGGAAGTTCTTTCCAGAGAGAGTGGTGAGGGGCTGGAACAGGCTGCCCAGAGAAGTAGTGGATGCCCTGCCCCTGGAAGTGTTCAAGGCCAGGTTGGACGGGGCCCTGGGCAACCTTGTGTAGATCCAGACCTGGAGGTTGGTGGCCCTGCCTGTGGCAGGGGGGTTGGAGCTCTATGATCCTTGGGGTCCCTTCCAACCCAGCCCAGTCTATGATTCTATGATTCTTCCCAGTGAGGGTGAGGGAGCCCTGGGACAGGCTGCCCAGGGGGTGTGGAGTCTCCTTCTCTGGAGAGATTCCAGCCCTGTCTGGACGCTGCCCTGTGTGCCCTGTCCTAGGGACCCTGCTTTGGCAGGGGGTTGGATCCCATGGGCTCTGGAGGCCCCTTCCAACCCCTACAATCTGTGTGTCTGTGACCCACTGTTTGTCATGGATAACATCCCTGTGCTTGAGGGGGGCCCTGTGGAGCAGTCGGGTTGTCAGAGCAGGAGTCCTGCAAGCAAACTGTAGGTAACAGATCTGTTACTTTCCATTTTAAGAGTGACCTTTAACTCACCAGACTTTGCAAAATGCCCATGACTGCTGAAGCCTCACTCACCTCCTGGGGACCTGCCGCCCTGGGGAGCGGCCTGGTGGCTGGCCAGCGGCCTAGCGCTGCCTGAGGATCTGCTTGGCTGGCGAAAACGCTGGGCTCTGTGCCGGGCCTGCACCTCGGAGCAGAGGGCTGAGCTGCTCGCTGCCTCCCTCCCTCCCCCTGCCCTGAGGGACAACTGCATCGATTGCCAGTGCTGGGCTCCGGTGGGTGATAGCACAGCATGGCAGGGAGCCGTGCTGGTGGAGAACAGAAGACAGCAAAGATGGCAAAACTCCCTTTCCCCCAGCCTTTTCAGTGAGGGACAGCAGCGTGCATCCTCCCTGACATTGATCCTCCACAACAAGTGCAAGGAAACTTCTTCAGTTACAAGAAGGCTGGAGGTTCAAGGAGCTATTTTGGGTGCTCAGCAACTTCACTGAACTTCTGTCTTTTTGGCTGGCATCAAGATTGGGTTTTGTCCTTTGGTATAACTTCCTTTTTCAATGCATTTGTGTGAAAAGAGAACATGGAAGACGCTCCTCTGCCTCTCCTGACCATGCCAACAGCTCCTTACAACGACCAGAGACCAGGCACCAGTGGATTAAGGAAGAAGACCTTTTATTTTGAATCCAAGATGAACTATTTGCAGAACTTTATCCAGAGTATATTTTTTTCCATAGACTTAAGAGATCGACAAGGATCTTCTATGGTAGTTGGAGGTGATGGGAGATACTTTAATAAGTCTGCAGTGGAACTGATAGTCCAAATGGCTGCTGCCAACGGGGTTGGTAAACATTAAATGACTAAATTCCTGTAGTTGTGTAGCTGGTAAATGCAGTAAACCATAATAAACTAGTCATTACTGAGATTTAATTTCCCCAAAGATGTTATTCAACTGCTACTAGTTAATTTTTCAAGGGAAAATCAGTTTTTTAGGAGAGAAATTGTTGGGGTTTTTTCACTTTTAAGTGGTGCAGTTGGGTTAGAAGTATGTGGGAGTACACCTGCAGCAAAGAAAATAAATATTGCCTGGTTTTTATGTGTTCTGGTTTTGTGTTTTGACATGCCACAGGCTGTTGGCACCTGTGGGTTTCCTGGTCTCTCCATCAGATCCCAATATTGTGAAGAAGTGAAGTAACTGGAAGAGCTGTGGCTTGCTGTTCCAGGGTGAAGCTCTGTCAGCTTTGCTCCGAGCTGCTCAGCAAATAACAAGGCAAAACACAGGGTGGATTTTTTCCTCAACAGGCAAAAGTTGTGGCTGTGGGATAAGTACTTTGGGAGCCTTTGAAAATTGAAATAAGATGGGAGTTAGCAAGTGAGTGGCAGCTGTTGTAGTGACCTCTGACTGAGCTGGGAATCTGTGTTTTGGAAGCAGAAACCAAGGCTTGTGTGGTTCATGTGCTACAGGACTCCAGTTTTCCTTTTGCTTTTTAAGAAACAGAGACTCTGCTTTCTGTCCTTCTGTCCTGGATCTCTTAGTGCAGGGCAAAACTTGATGCTGAGAGACCTGGCTTGTAGGAAGTTGACAGGAAAACTTCCCTGATGACAACAGGGTAATCTGTAATGAATGGGGGGTAGGAAGTGAGATTTACTTCTTTATTTATTAAAATATGTATTCATTAAATACATATTTTCAGTTTTGGGAAAAAAAAGTGAAATCTTTAGGCAGTGCAAATCAATATATTCCTGTTAAGTGAGTGCATGGGCTGAAGAGGAGAGCTGCAGGGAGGGGAAAAAGAGGCCTGCTGCTTGGAGTGCTTGACACTAAGGTGGATTGTCTGCTGGTAGTGATGAGATGACTGTTCTTCATGAGCTGAGAGTTTCCTCATGTGTTTCATTCCAGCATGTGGCCTCTGTCTGGCTAACATCTCCTTCCACTGCTGGTTTTGCTAGTTTTCATTGATGGTTTTCATACAACCTGGCTGATACCCATGGCTATGAACACTGTGCTTGCTTGCTTTATGGAACAGAAGGGGATGAGTCCCAGGATGTTTTCAAATACAAAAAACCCAAGAGAAGGGCATGCATCTTCTGTTTTGAACATGCAAAATCTCTATCTGTGTGTGGTGGAGGCAGGTGCTGCTACTTTAATATGCCAAAAGGATTTCCAAATTGTGCCAAGCATGCTTGCTGTGTCAGTAGCATCACATTGTCTGTTTTAAATGATGGGGGTTTTTTTTTGTTAAAGGAAATGACCAAGGTAGTTTGTCTGCTTAACCTGACTTAGGTAAATAGAGGTGTTTCTATTCACAGCCTGTAACTGTGGCACAGTATGCAGGATCTGTGCATCCTGTGAGGCATCCTGTACACAAAGAGGACTGGAAGGTGTGCTGATGGTGTGATGGAGCTGTAGACACCAGCTTCCTTGGCCTGGAAAACATGGTTTTGTTGTGAAAGTACCAGCCTGTGTTACTGGGAGAAGGTCTCCTTTAATGCCTGAGTGCATCTGTGTGGGGCTTTAAGCAGTGGAAGTGTTGCCTGGGTTACTCTGAAGTGCTGTAACCCCCAAATTGCTGCACAAAGTGGCTGTGTTTGGAGTGTTCTGGGACTGGCATTTCTGCATTGTTACAGCCTGAGATTTTTCCTGTAAGAAATTCCAGAAAATGAAAAAAGATTAAGAGTAACTTGCTCAGCACTCTGGGCAACCTTTTCCAGTGGTTCCCATCAAGGATTTAGCATTGTCTGGGTGGGGAATGACAGCTGAAAACCTCTGGAATCCAAGGAGGAGCCCAGATTGGAGAGCAGCTTGTATGGAGACAGGGATTTGCTGCTTTTCATAGAATCATAGACTGGTCTGGGTTGGAAGGGACCCCAAGGATCACAGAGCTCCAACCCCCCTGCCACAGGCAGGGCCACCAACCTCCAGGCCTGGAGCTACACAAGGTTGCCCAGGGCCCCATCCAACCTGGCCTTGAACACCTCCAGGGACGGGGCATCCACTACTTCTCTGGGCAGCCTGTTCCAGCCCCTCACCACTCTCTCTGTAAAAAACTTCCCCCTAATATCTAATCTAACCCTTCCCTCCTTTAGTTTTAATCCATCCCCCTTGTCCTGCCATTGTCTATCCTTTTAAAAAGTTGAATCCCCTCCTGCTTTTCCTTCCTCATGGTGGGACCAGCAATGCACGTGCAAAAGCCCCAGCTGAGCTGTGTGGTGAGGACAAGCTGGGTGAGGATTTGATGTGTTCACCCAGCTCTCCAGCAGCCACTGCAGGGTTGGAATAAGAAACTCCCCTGCTTTGCCATTCCTCTGCAGCATCCCTTGAGCTGCACAGGAGGCCTGGCAGAGCAGAGGTGCAGAGGGGCATTGTGGCTGGCTGTGACACTCACAGGGAAGCTGGGAATCACAAGATGAAGCTTTAGAGAGGAGCTTCTTGGAGGCTGTATTAATTCTTGGTGAAAGGGAAGGAGCAAGACCTGGAGGCTGGAAGAAAACACTTGTCAGTGTGCTGGCTTGGTCTGAGAATGAGGGAAAAAAGCAAAATCCCTCCAGAATGGGTTATTTCAGTGTATGGTGTGTAGTAAGCTAGTGCCATCAGCCTGCTACACTGGCACTGTGAGGGTTTGTCATGCTGGCTGCTATGCCTAGCTGAAAGAAGGGCATCTACTTTGGGTTTATAACCTGCTGGTTTGCATTATGCTTGCTAGAGCTTGTTTGCTCCAGGCATGGTTCTTCCAGTGGTGCCACGCAGGAAACCATGACAGCTGCAGCACCCAACACCCCCTCAGCAGCAAAGCCAGGGCTTAGCACCAAGCAGTGCTGCAAGGAGAGGAATTGCAGTCATCCAGTGCCCTTGGCTTAGCACTGACTGTGGGTCTTCAGCTTGGGAACTCTGCCTTTTGTTTTCTGGTTTATCTTGTGTTTGAATCAAATCCCTCCTCTTCTCTCAGCCCTATGCAAGGTCTAATCTCCTGGCTTGGTGGAGAGGAGTCTGGTATGCTTTTAAATCTCTGGCACCTCATTTGGGGGCTGTGGTAAGGAGCCTGTTCTTGCAGGAAAAAATGTTCATCTTCTGGTTTATGACATGAACTCCAGCAACTGGATCCTGATTGCCTCTCATTGGTCTGGATTTAATCTTGGTGATATTACTAAACACATGGGAAGGAGGTGAGTTACCCGCTGCGACTAAGAATCTGCAGCTGGGTCCATGGGAGTAGTGATAATGTTCCACTTCTTGTTTTCTTTTGGCTTCTCTAGGTCCCATTGTGTCTTTTGAAAGCAAAGCTCAAGGCTGTAGCCAAATGGGGTCCTGGTTTTGTGGTTTTGCTCCTTTTTTTTTGGTGGCTGTTTAGATGCCTCTGGAAAGCTCAGCTCTTCAGTGCAAGCTGCCACAAGGGAAAATGCCAAAGAGGCACACAGCAGAGAGCTTCAGCATCCCAGGAAGGAGCAGCTTGCTTGCAGAGAAGCAGCACCTCTCCTGGAGGCTCTGGTTTACCCATCACCAGTGTTTGGGGGTTTGCTGGTTTGAGGATTTGGGACTCACAGCAGTTTGTTTTGCTCTTTCATGTTCAGATCGGCCGCTTGGTCATCGGGCAGAACGGCATTCTCTCCACCCCAGCAGTGTCCTGCATCATCAGGAAAATCAAAGCCATTGGTGGCATCATTCTGACAGCCAGCCACAACCCTGGTGGGCCCAATGGAGATTTTGGCATTAAATTCAATACTGCTAATGGAGGTGAGGTCCCTTGGCTCATTATGATTTCCTTTATCTGCCTGTTTCTCATGTTGACCCCAAGGAATTGAGTTTAACTGTCCTGCCATCACAGAGATGCAGTGGGTTTCCCTAAAGAGAGCAGGTGATACATCTGCTCCCCTCATACCCTGATGCTCCCCTCCAGGGGAGGTATTCCCAGGCCTTTTGCTGAACTCAAGCACACCTCTCTTGCAGCCTCATTCTTTAGCCTCTTCCCCCTTGCCCATTTTATCTTGCAGGTCCTGCTCCTGAAGGTATCACAGATAAAATTTTCCAAATCAGCAAGAAAATCGAAGAGTATGCAATCTGCCCAGACCTCCAGGTGGACCTGAGCACCATTGGGAAGCAGCAGTTTGACCTGGAGAACAAATTTAAACCATTTACAGGTAAACAGCTGTTCTTCCTCATGGAAAATTTCCTTTGGGGTAGAGTTTGTGTGGACCTGCTGTGACCAGGCAAGGACATTGGGGATTTCTGAAGGACAAACAGGGCTGTTCCAACCCCTCCTCCTCATCTCTTGGATTAGCCAAACAAGGATCTGATCATCCTGGTGTTTATTTTCTTTTGGCCTGCATCTTACCTTGTGCAGATCCTTTAATAACACCTTTCTTTTTATCCTACAGAAACTGGTACTTCAGTAGGTAGATCTGATCCATCAAACCTCACAAAAATCAGAGATTTGTTTTGTCCATAAGGCTGCCATTAACAGGTGATACAGACTGATTAAAAAGATAGGGTTTAATCTTTGTAACTGCTTTTTTTTCCCTGTGGTTTCATGTATAAAAGTTGTCTCTGTGAGTGGGAAAGCCATTACATTTCACACATGACTTTTTGTCAGTCTTAACCAAAAGACTTCTGAAAAACACTTGCTCCAAGTATTTTATTTTTACCATCTCCTGCAGACCTGTGCTCATAATTTAAAAAACAAATTAAAATATTATAAAATATTATAAAAACTGGTATTTCTGCCCCTGTTTCTGTATGGTGGGATTTTTTGTTAATGGGGTTTTCATGACTCTGGGTTTTTTATATTGCCAGAAGTGCAACTTTTTTGAACTATTAGGTGCATGGTTCCCACTGACCTTGGTGGAAATTGGAGATCTGCTTTTATATATCTCTTTTTTTTTTCCTCCCTTTTCCTTTAATCCCACTCTCTAGGTAAGTGGAGGGGGACAGAGCCCTCAAGTCCAGGGAGCTGTAACTGGGAATGGTGTTTGTCTTAAGGTTTTTGTTTCTCCATTTGGTCTGTAAGCCAATTAGCAGTGACCAGCCTGTAATAAACTTCTTAAAGCCAGTAATAATGACCCTATATTATGAACTGATTCTGTGGGGTGCTGTACACAGAGCCCTGGCCCTTTGCACTGAGGACTGTCAGCATAGTGCTGTGTGTAGCAAAATTGCTTCTCTACAAACATTTCAGAGCCTGAGAGTGGGTCTCTGTGTACTTTCTTTATTCCAGTGGAGATTGTGGACTCTGTAGAAGCTTATGCAAACATGCTGAGGAACATCTTTGACTTCAGTGCACTGAAGGAGCTGCTTTCAGGGAAGAACCACCTCAAGATTCGCATCGATGCCATGCATGGAGGTACCCTGGGCTTGGGTTTGGGGTGTTGTGACCTGCTGGGTGTCCACAGGGATTTGCCACCTACTTCAGAGAAAGGGTTTTTTTTCTGGGATTGATGTCCATCCCCTGTACATTTGTTATTTCTTTTGTTACACATCACACTTTTTATTTTCAGGCACACTTCTTATGGCTTTACACTGTTTTCTTTTGCCAGAGGTTTTGCTTTGGGAATTGACCTGGAGCAGAGGTACCAGTGGGGCTCAGTAGGGGGGTGGATGGCTCACATGTCAAGCCACATTGACAGGCAGAGGAGGTTTGTGCTGGTGCCCTGGTAGCCTTTATATCCATCAGAGGTCACAGCAGTTAAGCAAAGATCTGCTTGTAGATACTTGAGGACCAAATTGTGGGACCATTAATTAATATAAATTCACACATAAGCCAAGCTTATGAGTCTCTCTCACTTAATGTTTTTGGGAGCACTCTAGCTTGCCTAGCATTTTGTTTCTCTTGTCTCCAGACTGTTCCCATTCCTATTCCTGCTTATTTTTTATTGTCTGGATCTCTGGTGTTTGGGAGCTGTAAATCCTGTTGTGCTGCTGAGTATCTGTGACTCACACGTGTGTTTGGGCTGCCGTGCGAACACCTCGGCGCACGAACCCCTGGCAGCAGGGTCCTGGCTCACATGCTGGGCCCCTGGCATGGGCTCATCCTCCCTTTTAAACCCACAAATGGTCTCACTTTTAGTTAGTGGGTGTGGTGGGTTTGGCCCTAACTAGAGGCCAAATACCCCCCAAGCCGCTCGCTCACTCCCCCCTTCAGCCAAAAAAGGGAGAAAATAGATATTGGGAGG
>VZTU01025173.1:0-15907 GCA_013400835.1 Zapornia atra | reverse complement strand
CTCTCCCCTCCACAGGGTGCTGACAGCCGGGCCCAGACCCCCCGGCCTGGTCCCCCCAGAGTCACCAGTCCCCTGGCAAACCTGCTGAGGGTGGAGCAATCTGCACAGGGCAGAGGTGTCTCTGCTGCCCGTCCTCATCCCTGGGCTTCGGGGGGACACCCGTTTCCCCATGGGCTCCACCACGAGCTGCAGGGGAAACTCTCTGCATTCTTCCCCCCCTCCTTTGGGCCTGGCCTTGTGTCTGTGCAGCCTGTTCCATCCTCTCCCTCCCGCTCCGGGGGCAAAGTGCCCCTGCCAGCAGGTTTTGTCTCCTCTCTGTGATTCCCAGAGGTGCTGTGACCAGCTCTGATGGGCTCAGCCTCAAATTTGGCCTTGAATGGACCAATGTTTTCAAAATCTGGGGCTTGCAGAGAGCTGTGACTGTGGCTTACAACAGCCACTGAAGCAGCACAGCTACCCCAAACTGCAACAGTGGGCCAGCCCTTCAGCTGGAAATCTTGCTTTGTCAAGAGCTCAGGTGCCTGAGTGGATCAGGCTTGAGCACACCTCTGTGCTGCTGGGGGCTTTTGATGTGAGTGCTTGTGCTTTAGCACCATCAGCCATAGAAAGTGACCCAAACTGAGCAGACAGGAGGCTGAGGTGGCTGGTGCAGAGCTGCCTGAGGGCAGACACTGACTCATTTCCTCTCCATGTTTTGCCACCACAGTTGTGGGCCCTTATGTAAAAAAGATCCTGTGTGAGGAGCTTGGAGCCCCAGCAAATTCAGCTGTGAACTGCACCCCGTTAGAGGACTTTGGTGGCCACCATCCTGACCCCAACTTAACCTACGCTGCCGACCTGGTCCAGACCATGAAGACAGGAGAGTACGACTTTGGAGCTGCCTTTGATGGAGATGGGGTAAATGGGCTGTTCTGGTCACCTGGGAGAGATTGACTGCTTAGTTGCTTTCCAGCAGAGGAGGAAAAAAGTGAAGGGTTGGGGGGTTTTTTTCCTCCCCTTCTCCCTTCTATAACTGTGAATGACAGCTCCACTTTGCCACTGCATTTTGCCCCTGCAGCAAGTTAGCTACTGTGTTAATAATCAAGTCCAAATTCTATTTAAATAGCTGTAAAGGCTGTGAAAAATCAGCAGGAAGGTGGAATATTATACAGGTGTTGCTATTTAACTTCTCCAAACCTCTGTATTTATTTCAGTGAGGTCAAAAAGAATAAAAAAAAAAAATCCTCTCTCTGTGAGTTGTTGGGTTTATAGGCTGTGCCTGCCAAGTGGAACAGCCTTTGCCACCACAGCCTTTTTGTGCTAAGCAGGGATGAGAGCTGTTTCTCTCTCTTCTCCTCCCCAGGATCGCAACATGATTCTTGGGAAACACGGCTTCTTCGTGAACCCCTCCGACTCGGTCGCCGTCATCGCTGCCAACATCTTCAGTATCCCTTATTTCCAGCAGACTGGGGTCCGTGGCTTTGCCAGGAGCATGCCCACCAGTGGGGCTCTTGATAGGTACCAGCTACCTCTGTGCATATGGTGGTGGAGGGGAGCCTTGAAATGGAGAGAGGGCTCATCCTTTCTTTGGTGATTTAACACGTGTGGGGAGCGAGCGCGTGGTCTGCCTGAAGGGTGAAGCTGTGCCAGGGCTGCTGTGGGCTGGCTGCCAGGCCAGGCAGGGTAGTTTAATGGGTTAAATCCAGTTTGGGGATGTGGCTGAGCTGGGCTCTACTCTTGGCTCTTCCTCTTCTCTACAGATAAGGCCAAACAAATGAACCTCCTTATCTTTAGTGATACTTTATTTGCTAAATGCTTAAATTTGTTCTTTAGTTGTACATAGAATCATAGACTGGGCTGGGTTGGAAGGGACCCCAAGGATCATAGAGCTCCAACCCCCTGCCACAGGCAGGGCCACCAACCTCCAGGCCTGGAGCTACACAAGGTTGCCCAGGGCCCCATCCAACCTGGCCTTGAACACCCCCAGGGATGGGGCACCCACCCCCTCTCTGGGCAGCCTGTTCCAGCCCCTCACCACTCTCTCTGTACAAAACTTCCCCCTAATATCTAATCTAACCCTTCCTTCCTTTAGTTTTAATCCATCCCCCTTGTCCTGCCATTGTCTATCCTTTTAAAAAGTTGAATCTCCTCCTGCTTATAAGCTCCCTTCAGGTACATCCCATCCATTTCCCAAGCTTCACACTGGGATAAAACAGGATTGCTGTACACCAAATTGTTCACTGTAAAAACACCCAAGGCATGACCTGCCTTCAGTGTTACCCCCAAAGAGATGCTTGGTACCAACCAAAGCTCCAACTACAGTAGTTCCCATGGGAGCACTGAGACTCCAGCTGTGATATGACTTAGCCTTCTTACCTTTGAAGGGTGGCCCATGCTACAAAGATTGCTCTGTATGAAACTCCAACTGGCTGGAAGTTCTTTGGCAACCTGATGGATGCAAACAAACTGTCTCTGTGTGGAGAGGAAAGTTTTGGTACTGGTAAGTCAGCATTCCTGATTGTATTATTCCTCCTCTTACTTCTTTATGGAGCTGGGTAGCTTGGGATTTATCCTTTCTATGAAGCTGTTAGTGCTTGAACATAATAATTAAAATAAAAGCTTGCCAGAATCACTGGTGGAAATGAACACAATGCTACAAGTTTTGTCAGGCAAGAGCTAGTTCTCCTTTCAGTTATTTAGGAATATGTAGATATGCAGGAAGTTTAAGGGCCTCTTTACTAGCCAGGTCATTGAGTCTGTGGGGATTAAATGCAGTGTTAAATGTATTTTTCAACTCTTGGTGGCCAGGAAAACCTTCTAAATGTTTTCATTTCTGGCAAGAAATATGGTTTGGAGCATGCAGTTTTATTAGGGAAGGTTTCAGGTCACTATTAAATCTCTGAGCTTAATAGGGCCCTCATTTTCCTGCTCTGAAAACAAGGTATGATTTATAAAGTTTAAATTAACACTTGCCTTTGAACAGCCTAAGCAAGTTATTAGGTTACTGAGAAACAAAGTGAACATCTTAAGGAATTTACTAAGGGTGTGCATGTGACACAGGACTATTATTTGTGCAGGGAAGTTCAAGTGAGCAGATTTCCCCCTGTCTCAGGGCAGCATGCTCAAAGCACACAGTGTTCCCAGGAGGCCTCAGCACTTTGAGCTCTCCCATGGCATCTCCAAGGTGGTTTTAACATCCTGACTGTGGAAATGGGACATTCCCTCCATGCAGGAGGTCAGCACCTAATTGATGCCCAAAGGCTGAGTTTTATCTGGTCTGAATTGATGAGCTGCTGGAGAGGAGCTCTGTGGAGAAGGACCTGGGGGTGCTGGTGGGTGACAGGGTGGCCATGAGCCAGCAGTGTGCCCTGGGGGCTGAGAGAGACAATGGGATCCTGGGGGCATCAGGAGGAGTGTGGGCAGCAGGGCACAGGAGGGGATCCTCCCCCTCTGCTCTGCCCTGGTCAGGCCCCACCTGGAGTGTTGTGTCCAGTGCTGGGCTCCCTGGGATCAAACAGCCAGGGATCTCCTGGAGAGAGTCCAGAGGAGTCTCTGGAGATGATGAAGGGCCTGGAGCATCTCCCCTGTGAGGACAGGCTGAGTGAGCTGGGGCTGTTCAGCCTGGAGAGAAGAAGACTTAGGGGGGACCTAATTAGTGTTTATCAATATCTTAGGCATGAGATGCAGGGGGAATTGGCCAGCCCCTTTTCAGTGTCTGTGGGGACAGGACCAGGGGCAATGGCTGTAAACTGGAGCACAGGGAGTTCCCCCCCAATGTGGGGAAGAACTTTTCCCCAGTGAGGGTGAGGGAGCCCTGGGACAGGCTGCCCAGGGGGTGTGGAGTCTCCTTCTCTGGAGAGATTCAAGACTCATCTGGATGCCTATCTATGTAATATGAGCTGGGGAGCTGCTTTGGCAGGGGGTTGCACCCCATGAGCTCTGGAGGTCCCTTCCAACCCCTGTGATTCTGTGAATTCCCCCCAAGATGATGTTTTCCCCTTTCTCCAAAGCCTTTTGAAGCCTGGGGGTGGCTGGTAGGACACAGGAGGCACCATGTGAAGTGAGGTTGGATGATTTCAGGCTCAAACCTTGGGTGTTTTCATTCCACCACCCCACCTTTGAGCAAAACATTTTAGCCTGTGCTTGGGCATCTCATGGAGCAGGGATGGCTTTAAATCCCAAAAGGCTTTGTGGAGCTGGGATACAGGCTGGCACGAAGGGATTACTCCAGCACTTCTGTTGCTCAAGGAATGGCATCATAATAGACTGGCTGAAAGCAGATTGCTGTGGGCCTGAAGCAGGCTTCAGCAGCAATATTTTGCATTCATAGAATCATAGACTGGGCTGGGTTGGAAGGGACCCCAAGGATCACAGAGCTCCAACCCCCCTGCCACAGGCAGGGCCACCAACCTCCAGGCCTGGAGCTACACAAGGTTGCCCAGGGCCCCATCCAACCTGGCCTTGGACACCCCCAGGGATGGGGCACCCACCCCTCTCTGGGCAGCCTGTTCCAGCATTCAGATGCTGTTCTACACAGGATTTGGCCTGGTGGGGGCAGGAAAGGGGAAAGCCTGGAATAAAAGTGGTAACTCTGCAAAGAAATCTTGAAGTAAATCATGAGTAAAGAAAGATTTTGGAGTTTTGCCCTGAGTTATTTCAGTGTGTGTGAAGTTTATGTTCTGGAGTTTGGCTGACAAGAGGGCACCAGCATTTCAGTAAATAAATAAAAACAAAAAGCAGCAAATGATTCATGGAACTGCTGATAGGAGATGGTCTCTAATGAGCAGCTCTCCCAAATTGTTTCCATCTTTTATTGTATGAGGAATGAGCTCATAGTTACTCTCCAGCCCCCAATAGGTAAATGACTCTACATCACAAAGAAATGTGACTGATTCTATTTGCAACAGGGGACAAGGGAGAGTTTGGGGATTTTAGCCACACAGTGTCACATCTGAGTGGCCAGGAACTGAGGCAGTTTTGGGAGGGGGACTGATTAAGAAAGAACCCAGGAATGTTGGACACCCCTGTGTCCCCCCCCTGCAATGCAAAGCAGGTTTGCCCATCTGGCAAACAGGCTTTAGGGACTGAAAAGGGGTAAGGAAAGTTGTTTGATAGTAAGTTAATGAGTTGTTTGGAGCTGGACAGAATGTGAGTGCTGAAGGGGAGAGAGGTGAAGGAGCAGCCAAATAGACCCAGTAAAAATTGAAACAAACTGTGACCCGGTGGGACTGAAGTCCAGGAGCAATTAGAGTAATGTGACATGACAGAACTCCTGCTTGGCTTTCTTGGGTATTTTATTCCAGCAATAAGTTGATACATCACATGGGACTTGTGTTTGTTTAGCATTCCTCTCCATCACCTCTGGACAGCTCTGTACCCCTGTAAAGGACCATGAGGATAATTTATCGCTGCGTCCACAATGGTGGGATTTGTGTAAAGCACCACACAACCCCTGCCCCAGCCCCCAGCCTTTCCCCCCAGGTGACTGCCCACTCTGGCAGTTCTTGAGAGGGGGAAAATGGCAGCTCTGGAGTGCTCTCTGCATTAGCAGGCATACCCTGCCTCCCTGGGATTTCATTAGGACCTGTTGGGAGGTTGCTTGGAGCTCCAAGGATAAAACTCCAAAGCTCTGCATCTGGGGCACAGGCTGGGTTGGATGTATTCTGGGCTGCCACTTGATCCCTCATTTTAATTTAGGTGTTCAGGGTGCTGTCCAAGTTGCAAAACCCTCTTGGGTTTCCTGAGGGCTTGGGTGCTGTGCAGTCCCACCACGCTGCTGGCAGCCCCTCTCCGGCCTGCTCCTAGGGCAGGGCAGGGCTGGCCCCTGATGGCTTCTGGTTCCACAGAGCTCACTTTGCAGGAATCCTCTGGTAGCCAAAGTGGGGTCTGTCCCAGCCTTTGAGTGCCCAGCACGTGGGAGTGGGAGCAGGCACAAGGCCTCTTCTGGTTTCTGCACATGGAGCTCTGTGGAGAAGGACCTGGGGGTGCTGGGGGGTGACAGGGTGGCCATGAGCCAGCAGTGTGCCCTGGGGGCTGAGAGAGACAATGGGATCCTGGGGGCATCAGGAGGAGTGTGGGCAGCAGGTCACAGGAGGGGATCCTCCCCCTCTGCTCTGCCCTGGTCAGGCCCCACCTGGAGTGTTGTGTCCAGTGCTGGGCTCCCTGGGATCAAACAGCCAGGGATCTCCTGGAGAGAGTCCAGAGGAGGCTCTGGAGATGATGAAGGGCCTGGAGCATCTCCCCTGTGAGGACAGGCTGAGTGAGCTGGGGCTGTTCAGCCTGGAGAAAAGCAGCCTGAGAGGGGATCTGATCAGTGGTTATCAATAGCTGAAGGGTGGGACACAGGGGGACATGGGCAGCCTCTGCTCAGTGTCTGTGGGGACAGGACAAGGGGCGATGGGCTCAGGTTGGAGCACAGGGAGTTCCCCCCCAATGTGGGGAAGAACTTCTTCCCAGTGAGGGTGAGGGAGCCCTGGGACAGGCTGCCCAGGGGGTGTGGAGTCTCCTTCTCTGGAGAGATTCCAGCCCTGTCTGGACACCGCCCTGTGTGCCCTGTCCTAGGGACCCTGCTTTGGCAGGGGGTTGGACCCCATGAGCTCTGGAGGCCCCTTCCAACCCCTCTGAGTCTGTGAGGTCCCTCCTCACGCTGCCATTTGCCATCCAGGGAGCTGCTCCCCTGGCTGCTGCGGCGCCGTTTGGGACCCGGGAGGGTCTGGCTTCCTCAGTGAGGGCTGACATTTTGCTTGGTGCTCAGCCAGGGTATGTGCTGCTCAGAGTATGCAGATTTGGCAGGCTCTGTGTGACAGCTGCTTTGAAGAGGTTGATGTTAGTCCTTCCTGAGCTCCTCCTTTGCCTCTGCCTTTTTTTTAATGACCTTCTTACTGCACATTCCCTGTTCCCTCCTCGGGAACGGAATTAGGGATCAGTGAACAATGAGTGTGTGTGTTAAAAGGGGTTTCTTGGGGCTGTAGCTAAAAGCAGATGGTATCTTGAACTGTTACAATGATACAGCAGGGATGGAGCTTGGGCAATGCCTTCCATTTGTGAGCTTGTACAGCTGCCAGCTGGATGGAGGAGACAAGGCAAGGTAGGGCTGGACACAGCCTGTCCTGTGAAAGGAACGTGTTTCTGCTCTGGCTCTCTGCAGGCTCCGACCACATCCGTGAGAAGGACGGGCTCTGGGCTGTCCTGGCCTGGCTCTCCATCCTGGCCACCCGCAAGCAGAGCGTGGAGGACATCATGAGGGATCACTGGCAGAAGTATGGCAGGAACTTCTTCACCAGGTGGGGAAAGCACTCCTGACGCCTCACACTTACCTCTGCCCTGTGTTCCACACCCCAGAAGGAAAGGAGCCATCCAGAGGGATCTGGACAGGCTGGGAAGATGGGACAGGGGAACCTAATGAGGTTCAACACTGCCAAGGGTCAGGGGCTGCACTGGGGCAGGAAGAATCCCAGCCAGAGATACAGACTGGGAGAAGAGCTCCTGGGGAGCAGCCCTGTGAGAAGGACTTGGGGATTGTGGTGGGTGAGACACTGAACATGAGCCAGCAGTGGCTCCTGCAGCTCGCAAGGCCAATGGGATCCTGGGCTCCATCAGCAGAGGGGTGGCAGCAGGGACAGGGAGGGGATTGTCCCTCTCTGCTCTGCCCTGGGGAGGCCCCAGCTGGAGTCCTGTGTCCAGAGCTGGGGCCCCCAGTACAAGAAAGATGTGGGGCTGTTGGAGAGGGGTCAGAGGAGCCACGAGGATGCTCAGAGGGCTGGAGCAGCTGCCCTACAAAGAGAGGCTGAGGGAGCTGGGCTGGGTCAGCCTGGAGAAGAGAAGGCTGTGGGGGGACCTCACTGCAGCCTGCCAGTCCCTGAAGGGAGCTGATAAGCAGGAGGGGATTCAACTTTTTAAAAGGGCAGATAATGGCAGGACAAGGGGGATGGATTAAAGCTAAAGGAAGGAAGGGTTAGATTAGATATTAGGGGGAAGTTTTTTACAGAGAGAGTGGTGAGGGGCTGGAACAGGCTGCCCAGAGAGGGGGTGGGTGCCCCATCCCTGGGGGTATGCAAGGCCAGGTTGGATGGGGCCCTGGGCAACCTTGTGTAGCTCCGGGTCTGGAGTTTGGTGTCCCTGCCTGTGGCAGGGAGGTTGGAGCTCTGTGATCCTTGGGGTCCCTTCCAACCCAGCCCAGTCTCTGATTCTATGATTCTATGATTCCACCCTCCCAGGTCAGAGCCCCAAGCACTTATGGGCACCAGCCTGTGCTACCACAGTGCTGATGTGTCTCATTACACTGGCTGTTCTGTCCTGTTGTGGTAATCCAAAACTCCCTGAGTGCTTTGTGGCAGTACCCAGCGTATCTGGGTTAAATAATACAGTGGGTGTTCACCTGAACCTTTCAGTTAGAATCATAGAATCATTGACTGGTCTGGGTTGGAAGGGACCCCAAGGATCACAGAGCTCCAACCCCCCTGCCACAGGCAGGGACACCAACCTCCAGGCCTGGAGCTACACAGGGTTGCCCAGGATCAATCAGTTCAGGGTTTGTTATTCTGAACACAAATCTAGTAAGTAGCAGAGTCTGCAAAGTGCCTGTTGTGTATGCAAGGTGTTGTCTTTTTCTCCAAGAGGGGTATTTTTTTCTTCCTGCAGGAATCTTTTGCCACCAGAACAGCATGTTGCTTGAGACCACAAATCACACATTAATTTATAATATCTTCAGTGTCTTGCTGAATGGATGCCCAGCTCCCAGGCTGTTATTTACCTGGCTGAGTTTCTATCCAGTCCCCAAATTTAATTTAAACTAGAGTAGACATGGAGGATGAAAAGGGAAGGGCTGAGAACTGACCTGCTTACAGCAGAGGTGGGAATGCTGTCTGGAATGAAAGCATTAGGCAGCAATCTTTCAGCTTGGAAGCCCTACATGGAAACTCTCTCTCAAACTGCCAAATGAAAGATTTGGACATTTCCTCCTTTTTTATTTTCCCCATTCTTTTTCCACTCCCCTTTCCTCCCCCACCACAAAGCCAGCACCCATCCACCCACCTGAGGCACTGAAACCCCTGGAAAAAAGCCAAGGCCTAGAATAAAAAGGCAGACTTGTGGCACTGGAGGTATGGCTGTGTAGCAAGCTGAGTGTGGCAGCAGGCAGGTTATCATGAGGGACCTGCTGAGATCCCATCACAGAATTAGAATGAATCCTTTGCAGTCAGCATGGTTGGATTCTAGCCCTGTCTTCATTATGCCTGGAGCAAGGCAGCCCAGCTTGTTCTTTCATCTCTGCTGACACCAAATGCTGGTGACAAGTTACAGTGTGTCCCAGGGATTCCTGTAGATCCTAGCTGTGGTGCTGCACAGACTCTCCCCTCATTTCTTCCTGTCCTCTCCTCCAGGAAGGGAGTAGATAACACAGATGGGGCAGGCCATGGTGTTTAAACAAGGGCATCCTAAAACCCTGCTACTCATTGCAGCCTTCCCCTTCCTAATCTTTGTTTTATGGTGGTTGTAGATATGACTATGAAGAGGTGGATGCAGATGCAGCCAACAAAATGATGAAGGATTTGGAGACTGTGATGTTTGACCGGTCCTTTGTGGGGAAGCAGTTATCATCTGGTGACAAAGTCTACACAGTGGAGAAAGCTGATAATTTTGAGTACAATGATCCTGTGGATGGAAGTGTCTCCAGAAACCAGGTGGGCACAGCCTCACCCAGGCTGAATGTGACCTCAGGAGGGGTGTTGCGTTCTGTATATTGGGCTTAATCTTTGTCCCCTGTGCTTCTACCTGCTTTGAAGCCAAACATTCCAGTTGTCCCTTGGGAAAAAAAGTAAATTCTGCCCTGTGTTTGCTGGTGGGATCCTGCCCTGTGTGAGGGAAGTCACTGCCTTGGAGAGGGAAGGGTCTGGAGGCTGTCTCATCTTGTCTCTGGTGTGTGCCTGAGCTGCTGGCACTCCTCGTGTGCTCATCCCCAGGAGGGCTCCCAGCTGTGCTGAGCAGTGAAAAGGGGGGACTGAGTTCCAGGCTGCACAAGTCCTGGGGTATGATATACATGTGAGATGAGTAACCTGTCCCAGAAGGTGATTGAAATGAAGCTGACCTGTAGCTGGACTGCTTTTGATTCAATGAAATGTAATCATGCTGAATAGGTTGAGATAGGTGTAGTGTAAGAGAGAATTAATATAACTTTAATATGAGAATTTTCATAGTTTTCAGAATAGACTAGTTGAAGAGAAAGCTGTAACTGTGTTAAGCTGCTTGCAAGAGCAGAGCAAAACTTAACCATAACAATGCAACAGCAACAGCCTTGAAGATAAAGAAGTAAGAATTGGTGTGGTTTTAGGAAAAGATTAGGTTTGGATTTTAGCAGAACTTGGCTGTCATCACTTGAGCTGTTTCATCAAAGCAGCTACAAAACTGAGCCATAATAGTGCAGCAGCCTTGAAACCAGAGGAAGTAGGAGATAGAGGAGTTGTAAATAATGAGACTAACGACCAATTAAAAGTCAGAGTCTATCTTGTTTTCAGTGAAAAACTAACTAGAAGGTGCAGGTGTTGGGAGCCCAGATCAGCATGGAGACACCCATAAAGAGCATGAGCTGAGAGAGAGGAAGACGTCCAGCCTTCATCCCTGGAGACCACCAGGAGACCCCCTGAGTGTCACTGAGCATGCTCTAGCTGGGAGGAGTTAATGGAAATGACTTCCTGGAAATAATTTGCATAACCCTGCCTTTTCTTAGAAATTCTAATTAATATGTATAATTAATCTGTATAAATATGAGAAATTTGGCTTTAATGGGGGCACACATTGGGAGGAGCCATCGATCCCCTGTGTGCCCAGTGCTGCAATAAAGGATCCCTGCTTCATAGTCACCAAGGCCAGTGAGGTTTGATTCTGGCTTTCCAAGGCATCACTTTGACAGCACGGTGTGGGAGGGAGTAGCAGAGGAGTCCTGCAGGAATGATTGCCTTGCTGTGGGATGACAGGAGTGGTTGTGGAAGAGCAGTGGGTTTGTAGTGCTGTGCCTGGCAGAGAATCCATCCCTGGCTCTTGTTTCTGAGCAAGTGCTGGGATTGGGGACCTTACAGCAGCAACGTGCTTTGTGTGCTGGAGCTCTAGTGCTTTCTCCAGCGTGGGGGTGGGAGGGACACGAGCTCCCCAGGTGTGGGGAGAGGATAACAGAGGCGTCTTCTGCAGCTGCCTGAGGAGTTGGGAGCTCTGGGATTGTGCTGGCCGGCCGTGGCCACGCTGGCTCTTGTGGAAAAGACCATGGGGACCCAAGAGGTGCAGAGCTGAGAGGCTTTTCTCCTCCCCTTCTCTCCAACCAGGGCTTGCGGCTCATCTTCTCCGATGGCTCCCGCATCATCTTCAGGCTAAGCGGTACTGGGAGCGCTGGGGCAACTGTGCGGCTCTACATCGACAGCTATGAGAAGGATGCTCAGAAGATACAGGAAGACCCCCAGGTAAGTGTTGCATCCCAGTCGTGGCACCACTGGCTCCCAACCATCCTGAAATCCTTAACTCTGCTGAGCACTGCTTGCTTTGGGGCTGCGTGGAGATGCTGGCTGTGTTGGATGGGAAGCAGGTGGTTTGGTATCACTAATCCCAGTCTAAATAGATGAATAAAAGCAAAGCTCTGTGTAAAACAAGTGTTACTTACTCAGAATCCCTCACTGCTGCTTCTGCAATCACACACTGCTTTTCCTGCTGCTCTCTTCCATCTGTGGTGGGTCGCAGGTGTGGGAGGGAGGACACTGTTTCAGGCTCCAACTGACCTTTGAATTGAAATGTTGCATGGCTAGGGAGAGAATGAGCTCATTCCTGTACCAAATTTGGGATATACTCACTCAAAACAAATAAATGGGGCTAAAAGGCTGCTGTCATGTATAAGGTGACACTCACCTGTTCTGCACTGGGTTTAATATGAGTTATTTAGAGCATCGTTTGAAAATGCTGTTGACTTCTCATGTGTGCCCTGGATGGAAGAGTCCTCAATTTATATTCCCCCAGCAAGGATGGAAGAGTCCTCAGTTTATAGTCCCCCAGCAAGGATGGAAGAGTCCTCAGTTTATAGTCCCCCAGCAAGGATGGAAGAGTCCTCAATTTATATTCCCCCAGCAAAGAGTCTTCAAACTTTTTCTCTGTAACTCACTGTGCTGCTGTTGACAAAGGATTAAAACCCCCAAACCCCAAGAGGCACAGACTAAACTTTGCATTTAACTGCCCTGCACTGGTGGGGCAACAGGGTTCGTTCTACAGCACAGTGAGGGTGGTGGTAGCAATGCCAGAGCTGTGCCTGGGTTTCCTCTTCAAACCTGTGTGCGGTTGTAGCACGGCACCACTCCACACGCTGTTCCTCTCCCTGGAACCACAGCTCCCCATGAGCAGCAGCTCAGAGCTCTGGGTGTCCCGGGCTGACACCTGTGAGGGAGGGGAGGACAGGGTGCCTGCAGGCTGCGTGTGCTGCTGGCTGCCCTTCTGAGCCATCTCCTTCCTTTCTGCAGGTCATGCTGGCACCTCTCATTTCTATTGCACTGAAACTCTCCCAGCTTCACGAACGAACTGGCCGCACCGGTCCCACCGTCATTACATAAAGGCTTGATGAGGCACCGTGCTGGAGCGTGCAGCGAGTGAAGGAACTCAGCCTGGCTCCCCTTTCTGTGTCAAATCTGTCTCTAAAAGAGGGATATTAATGGTACCCCTGTATTTAAGAACACTATGGAACTGCTAAGGATAGATGATCAACCCTGGCCCCACCGACATGTTGCTGTGCTGCTTTTCTGCCTCACACAGCACTGCTGTGCGTGGTGCCCAGTAGCACAGCCCTTTGGGTGTAGCATCCCCCTCCCCCCCCCTTCTTAAACAAAAGGCTCTACAAATAAGAGAGACACAAAATTGTTCAATAATCCAGAGGGAGTTTCTGTCCTGGAAACTTTCCTGGAAAAGAAGTGCAAATGCTTTCAAGGAGATGTCTCTCAGCGAGGGCTGTGTATTGAGGCTGAGTGTTTCTGGCTTAGGTGGATTTTTTCCCTTTCAAAAATGAATTATGTAAATTGATCTCTGTAAAGAAAAACCCCACAACAAACCCTCCTCACAGAATGAGCAGTAACAAACGTTGCAGGATATTAAAGTAATATGAGCTACAATTAACTGTTCAGTGCTCGTTTGTTTTCTTACATCTTGATAGGCTGCCTTCAGCACAATAAATGATTGTTCTGATGAGCTTCTCTGGTTGAATGTGGATGGAGGATCTTTGTAGTAATCAGATTTGCAGGTATTAATGTTCCAAATCTTATCCAAGGGCACAGAGAGGGTTGCTTTGGCAGCAGTGGTAGCTGTTGGATGCCCTGCGGCAGCACCTCCCTGCCCTTCTGCAGGCAGCCACTGTGGAGCTGAGCTGTGTTCGTGCTCTGCCCCTGCTGACTTTGCCCTGGCAAGGATGGAGACGTGCTCATATCCCTGACTTAGTGCCCCTCATGCCTGGAGGTGACACTTTGCTGGAGGGATGCTGGAAAATAACCCCAGGTAAATCCATGAGCCCCCATTGGTTTGTTCCCTCTGTCTCCAGACTGTTACAGCTTAAGCTGTGTTAATAAATTAAGTAACAGCATTAGTGGGTGTGAGTGTCGGTGTCTTCCCCCTTTCCCTCTCCCTGCAGCACTCGGGCCTGGTCTCACTCTCTGCCCTGGCTGGGCTCTGCCAAGGGGAAATGGATTAAAACTAAAGGAAGGAAGGTTTAGATTAGATCTTAGGGGGAAGCTTTTTACAGAGAGAGTGGTGAGGGGCTGGAACAGGCTGCCCAGAGAGGGGGTGGATGCCCCGTCCGTGGAAGTGTTCAAGGCCAGGTTGGATGGGGCCCTGGCAACCTTGTGTAGCTCCAGACCTGGAGGTTGGTGTCCCTGCCTGTGGCAGGGGGGTGGAGCTCTATGATCCTTGGGGTCCCTCCCAACCCAGCCCAGTCTATGATTCTATGCAGGGCCGGCCCGTGGTGCTACTGGGATTCAGTCTGGGGCTGAGGGAGCAGCTCCGTTTTCCAGGAATGTGAGACATTCCACCCTCACCCTAACCAGGAGCTGCCAGCACAGCTTCTGAGGTAGATGCAGATGTGCTGACAAAGGCTCTTTATCTCCTCTTCCCCGCAGAGGTGTCTGGGGGCAGACAGACTTCTCTGCTCCCTCCACAGTAAGTTTTGCTGGCAGAGCTGCTGTGGGGTGGGACATGCTGAGCACCACAAAACCTCATGGCCCATCATCACTGGCTGCAGCCCTGCTGTGGGATGTCAGTGGTGTGGAGCTCCTGGCCCTGCTTGCTGCCACAGCCCATCCTTGCTGGCCAGCCCTGCTCCTGGGGATGTGAGGAGGGAGCTGCAGCTGCACCATTTCCACTGCTGCCCTGAACCCCCTGGGCTTCGATTTTGGATCAGCCACGGTCTCTGTCTTGGATGGATCCAGGTCAGCAACGCAGAAGAACACCAGATGCCCTGAATAAACCCCATGGCATCTGTCTGAGGAAAAGACACTTGTGCTCAGGGTCTGGCTGCAACCTATAGCAACAAGGATTCCTGTTTAAACTGAAAAATAGAGGTGGCATGTGGGTTTCTTCCACTCCAAGCCAGAAGGCAAAACCCAACCCAAACATCCCATCTGCACTGAGACTGACCAGAGGTCCTGCCCTGGTATGTATGTGGTGGGGGAGAGGAGCTTTGAGCAAATGTGGGGAGAGTGTGGGGCTGTAATGAAGGATGCCCCTTCCACACTCCAAGTCCACATCATTAGTGCTGATGCTGCTCTGACTTGCTGCCAAATGAAGCGGTCTGTAAGCGCGGGCTGCCCGGCCGGGAAAGGGCAGATGCAGTCAGCCAGGAAGCTCCCAGATTAATGTGGGGAGCCTCCTTTCTTCTGAGTGCTTGAAAGACCAAGTCTAAATCCACTTGACAGCTTCTCTAGGGCCACATGTGGCACAGAAACGTTTGATCTCTCAGTCAGCTAATACCAAACTTGAAAACAATGTAAATTGGTGATTAGAAAATACACTGAGAGGCAAAAGACAATTTAATGTTTGCACCATAGAGCTTCAGTCTGATTTGATTGTAAAAACAAACCAGAACTGCAAATACCTCATCTGTAAATTGGGTCAGCACACTAGCAGCTGCTCAATGAAATGGTCTAGGGTCATCTTAGAGGAAAAAGGATGATGCTGATGAGTGCTGAAAGCCAGAGTGGGCAACGCTGCTGCCCCCAGGCCAAGCTGCTGCAGGACCTGCAGGCTGAGTGTGCCAGTGTGAGCACACGTGTGTGGGTATGGCATCGTCACCCAGTGGTGTGGCAGCTGCTGGCATGGGGAGAGCTCTTGCCTGAGTTTGGGAGAGCTGCATTATCTGTGCCCAAGTTTGGGAGAGCTGTGTTATCCATGCTCACAAGCCCGGTGCTTTGCTTGGCAGGGTTGGGTCTCGGAGGTTTTTCTCCACTGCTGCAAAGCACTAAAGCAGAAAGCAGGATTAGTGGAGGTAAAACAATTTGGCTGCACTAATTTGCCTCTTGTTGTGTTGAAGGGGTGACCCTGGAGTTTATGGTTGGCCTCTTTTTAAAGCAGGTCAGCCCTGAGTTCCTCCTGATGAACCCGCGGGCGTGTTTCAGTCCAACCCTGTGCATTCACTCCGCTCCCTTGCCTGTGACAGGGGAAAGGGCCCAAGGGCAGCACCCAGCTCTCCCCTCCTCGGGCTCCAGACCTACTTCAGCATCTTCAGTGTGAGACACCAACCTCCCTGCACTCTTGTGGCTTTATCCCAGCTCCAATCCCAATCTCCCTGTGCTCTTGTGGCTTTATCCCAGCTCCAGTTCCAATCCCAATCTCCCTGCGCTCTTGTGGCTTTATCCCAGCTCCAGTTCCAATCCCAATCTCCCTGCGTTCTAGTGGCTCTGTCCCAGCTCCAATCCCAATCTCC
>VZTU01025172.1:72774-87950 GCA_013400835.1 Zapornia atra | reverse complement strand
GATGTGCTTTAAGTCTGTAGTCTAGGGTGATCAACTAAAACACGTGTAGTATTTAGTGTGCTTGTGATAATGTGTCCTGTGACTCTGCTGTGGGTGTAATATTGAACCTTGTGAATTGCCCGCAGGAGGTAGCAGTGACGGGACTATCTTGCGGGCAGTGATACTGAATTTTGTGACTGCGGTGTTGGCGGGAGTGTGTTTTGTGACTCTCTTGTGGTTGTAGTAAGTGTCTTCGTACTTCGAAACAGTAATAGTGCATTTCTCAATTGACGCATTGAATGCACGTGATTCAAAAATGCATTTTTAAAAAAAATTATTTTTAAAACCCTGCACTCCAGTGGGTTTCTCTCGCAACGTCGCAAAACAATCTATTTTTAATAATCCCATGACAGAATTCCAAACACCAGGCGTTATTGTGTGCGTTTATTCTAAAATAGTTTAGTAAACGTTCATTCTATGTCTGATCAAAACACGTGGAACATCATCTCTCTTTTGAATATGTATTCCTGTTTGTCTAAATAAACTTCTCTCAAAGCTCTGATTTATAGATAAGTTTAACAGTACTCACAATATCAGCTGCACAATTTATTTTTTTTTTTTTTTAGTTTTTCTCTGTGAAAGCCCGGAAATTTTCTCAAAAAAAAAAAAAAAAGGTTGATTTTACCTTCTTAACAATGATGCTATTACTAATTTATCTTCCTTACCCAAGGAAGTAATTATGAATGCCATCTGTGTTCCCACCAACTTCTAAATATTGGTGAGCTTCATGAAACAAGTTGTCTTATTCCTCCTGGTCTGATAGTTTCTCTGCTCTGGATCACTAAGCACTAAAAATGTGTACTTCAAGAGATTAAATTGCAGTTTCTGATTTACTGATTTACCATGAAATAGAGCAAATGGATGTAATGTTTGTGGAATTACTACAAATAAATCTACAACAGTTTTCCACTGCAGTGTATTTAAAAGTATGAAACAAATTTAGTCCCAAGATACTAGCTGCTGCAAATGTACAGAATATAAGTATCCAAATCTAGTTAGTAAACAGAAAAGACAGAAAAAATATTCAGTGGTGTGTACTTAAAAACAATTTATTGAAAATTGCTGGAGAAAGAAGAAATAGCTTGTTTTTCCAAATCATGGGATTATAGTATAGCTGAATTGACATGAAATCAAATTATAATATTCTGATATAAGGTAGTTCCAAAATTCTGTTTGCTGATGTGGCAGTGAATATCTGTGGACCTTTCTGGCCCTAACACCTAATGCAATGGCTTTTCCATGGACCTCCAGTGGAGCTTTTTGCTGAATTGTATTTGTCTGCTAGTTTTATGCCCTTGAAATCTGCAATCTCTACAGAGGGTAGGCGTGATTTAAGATTGATTTTTGTACTACTGAGAGAGCCAGAGTGATAGATGAGGGCAAGCTGGAATGCACCCCTAAGTGACCCATCCAACTTGTGACACTCTTTCTTAACAGCTGAAGTGCCTTTTTCCAGCAAAACATGCTTGCTGGCCTTGGATTTTTTTTTCTCTCTCTCTGTAAACAGATTCCTTCTAACTTAAAAAAAAAAAGTATATAGCCTTTTGCAGATGAAACTGCCATCTAAATGAAGAAATAGTGTAGAGCAAAAATGTAATCATCTGGGAGGCAGTTCTTTATCAGAAGCTGAAGCTAGATCAAGGTAATGCAATTTCCTTGAGATCTGAATATTTTTTGAACTTGCAAATTACACCACGAAGGATTTATTTCACAGGTTTTTGGCTATACATCGTTAATTAGAAAAATATTCTAGTTTTAGAAGAAATACTTTGAGTTCCCTAAATCATGGACATTGAGTTCTTTAACAAAGGATGTGTCAGTAGCTGATCACTGAATTCCAACAGCCTTAAGATTAAAAGAATGGTACCTCTTACTATATACAGGCCTTGATTTTTCTGGTTATATTTTTAGCAGAATCTAGTCAGTGCTTGAGTGGACTCTGTGCAGGAAGCAATCTCATTAATTTCTAGTGTAGTAAAACTACAGTGGTAAGAAATGTACTCACAGGCTTCTGATGTGTATGGAGTTATCATAAATCTTTGTACAACTAACTTAGGAAAAAAAAAATAGCTTTACTTGGCTCATCTCCTCAATTAGAGCTGAGAAACATTTCAAGGTGACAAAAATCGACTGAATTTCCAAGAATCTGTGAAAAGATTTTTTTATATATATATATATATACATACATACATATACGTGTATATATATATATGTAATTTTTAGGAACAAGTCATGGTAAAGTAAGTTTGCTTCCTGTTTTGCTTAACATTATGATGTGATAATTCAGTATGTGGGGGGTCTTATTATAATTCATTTTTGTATATCCAAAAAAACTTTTAAAATATTACTAAAATGTACAAAGTGGAAAAATAAAAAGAAAGTGAAATCCTGTAAGTTTTAAAGTATATAAATATTTAATTAAAATTTTAAGGAGTTTTTAATTTAAAAGGCCTAGAATGCTTTGTGAAACCAGATTTACAATGTAGGAACATGAATGCCTTGGTACGTATTTCTCTGTATACCAATAAAATCAACAGTCTAGTAGGAATCGATTTCAATAACATTTTGGTGTGGGTTTTATGGTATTTAATATTACACTAATTTTATAAGTATCTGATAGAAGCTTGACTATCAGAAAATCTGAAAAATATGTTTATCTTCATGAAAATGTATAAATATTGATCTATTTTAATAGATGGGCAATTGAGGCAGAAAGCAGACTAATTGACTGGCTCAGCAGTAATCTCAAAATTGCGACCTCTTTCAACTGGTAAAAATTACCACAGATCCAATTAATTCAGTGGAACTTTTTCTCAGAAACACAAGCTAGTGCAAGTGCTACAATTCAGCTTTAGCTAGTAAACTTACCTTAGAAGTTCCTGTTTAGACTCCCTCCTGTGGAGGTGATTGATGCAAAAGGATCTAAGGGGCCTTGTGGACACCAACTTGAATGTGAGCTAGCAACAAAAGCCAGCAGTATCCTGGGCTGCATCAGGAGACATGTTGCCAGCAGATCATGGTAGATTTTTCCCCTCTACTCAGCACTGCTGAGGCTGGTACTGAGTACCTGGAATATTGTGTCCATTTCTGGGCTCCACTACACAAGGGACAAATGGATCCACTGGAGGCATTGCAGCAAAGGGTCAGAAAATTCCTTGGAGCAAATTACTCTCCTATGAAGAATCACTGAGAGAGATGGGATTGTTCAGCCTGGAAGAAAGAAGTCTCAGCCTTGGAACTCATCAGTGTGTACATATACCTGAAAGGGGGGTGCAAAGGCCACAGAGCCAGGCTCTTTTCAATGGAACACAGCGACAGGGCCAGAGGCCATGGGCATAAGAAAACACGAGAGGTTTTGTCTAAGCATGAAGAAGGACTTCTTACTATGAGAATGACTGAGCAATGGCATAGGTTTCCCTGAGAGGTGGTGGACCCTCTATCCTTGGAGGATCATCTGGACATGATTTTGAGTTATCAGGTCAAGTTGGCCCTGACTGAGCAGGCGCACTGGATGACTTGAGCTCTGGTTGTCCTTTCCAACCTCAATCATCCTGAGACTCTGTGAAGGAATCTGAGCTATTTTAGGTGGCTGTCAGATGATATAGATGTTACTGTGGACACAGGTTGTCCAAAGAGCTTGTGGATGCCCACAATCATTCGGTGATTCTATGATTATATAACTGATTCTTTTCCATTAGGTAGGTTAAAGTAATTGCTTCCTGGAGAGTTGATAAATTTTCTGTAATGATTGGCCTAGACTTTTAGAATGACCTTTAATGTAGCAGATAATTTTCCTATATATGGACAGGATTGTTTTTCAAAATAAAACTGAAAAAAATTATTGTACTAGAAAACTTCTTCCTAGGATTTTAAAAGTTTTTTCCAATGTATTTTACTTAAAAGATCATAAAATATATTACTGAAAAGTCATCCAAGATATTTCATTCATCAAAAAAATAACCAAAGAATAAAATATATATATATATAAAATATCAACAACAACAAAAAAATCTGTTTTCTCTTTAATAGTTATCGTTTCTTATTACTATTTACAGTCTCTGCAATAAGCAAAAAATCAACAATATGTTTAGTATAGTATATTTTCAAAATATTAAGTACTACTTTCCTTAACAGAATGACAAGATTAAACATAGGTGAACTGGATATAAAACTGAAACATAATCATCTGTGTGGTAACTAGAAAAACCGCACTGATTTACTATCATGTATATTTTAAAGTTATTTATAAGGGGTTTAATATATATAAATTATATATTTTTATATATATACGAGATATATATATTATCCAACATTTGAACCAAGCAACATATTTTTTATATTGAATTTACTTGCAATATCGATTTTTAAAATGACAAACAGATCCCTAACTCATCTCAACAACTGAAAAAAGGGTTAATTAACTGATTAATTTTAATGAAAATAAGTTTTGTGCTGTCAGTTGATTGCTGTCATTGTTCGAGAAAGTGAAGGTAGAACATGAAGAGGAGAAACCACATGTGGCTGTGTTCATCACAGTGTAACTATATAGGGGGTTCATAAAAAAGAAAATGTCATTACAGCTTTGAAATAATGAATTTTACATGCAAATGCTTAGGATACCATCACTAACATTTTGTTGTTTGTTGGAAGGGATTTATCTTTCAATAGGAATAAAGCCAGTATTTTTCTTTGCAAAATGACGGTTGAAATGACTAATGAAAAATCTTGGTACAGTCATCCCAGAAACTGTATAGAGGTTGATTTGCTGCATGGAAGAGATAATGGATTTGTAGCTCTTTAATTATTATCTATGCAAGGGAAAATAATCATCATAAAAGTGAGGTGTGCTGGCATCTATATATAATATATTAAACTATGTCTAACTCCTCCTAATAACCTCAATAACATTTTTTTTCTTTTTTCTTTCTTCTTCCCCCCCCCGCCCCCCCCAAAAAAAAAAATCAACAAACCTCTGATATGAAGACTTCTTTTGCCTAGGAAGCTGGAAGCCATGTATCTTCATTAGCAATTGATTGAAGACTCACTGATACTTAGTGCAATAAGAAGTCAGTGGGGATTTTCATTCGAAGTGCAAAGCATTTTATGTAGGCTTAGAAGGGCTAGAATCTTACATTTCATTCTGAGATACAAGAAAAGCTTGACTTGTGTCTGGTTTTCTAATACAGCTTCATAAGTTTGAATGATAGACAATAAGAGTCATAACATTAAAACTGATGGTGTTTATATAGTTTCTTTATGTTTGCTGTGACTAGATGATATAAGTTCACTCTCAAAGGAAAGAAAATGAGTCAACTCTAAACTCAGCTATGGCATTGTTACAGATTTTTATTTTAAAATACAAATTAATCTTTGCAGACATTAAAACACCTACACTATTCAATCAAATATTATCTTTGCTTATATAAAATATCTTCCTGCCTTCACTGATGAGGAGGACAGTGCAGGAAAAATATGCATAATACAACACCTTTCTTAATCTGATTTTTCATTACTTGAGCATGGCTTCAAAACAAATGAGAGCAGAATATAGCCCAGGTTTGTTTGCTTGTTTGTACTAATCCAAATAAGAGTGCATACACTCATTATGCCATTCTGAAAGAACCATAGGATGAGTAATATACCTTCTCTTGAAAAAAAAGAGAAGTAGAAATGTTTGAGGAGAGGTACAGGTGGAACTTATGTATAGTGATTACCATAGAATTTATCTACGTATTTTCTTCACAGACAAGGAAGTATAGATATGTGTAGATGTACAATGAAAAAAGAAAGAAAAAAGTAACAAAAATAATTTCAATGAAATAATCCACCAGTATCAAGGGGTTTATATGCTTAGAAGATTGTTTTGTCCTTGTCACAGGTCAAAGAGTAAAGCACAGAATACTTTATTTTCCTAGTGATTACATCATTTTCTAATTACCCCATTAATCTAAGGGGAAATGATTAGTGACCTGCAGTACCACTTAGACACACACAAGACTCTGGAACCAGATCGGAACCATCTAAGGGTACTGAGGGAGCTGGCAGAAGTGCTCATCAAGCCACTTTTCGTCATTTATCAGCAGTCCTGGATAACTGGGGAGGTCCCAACAAACAACAAAATGTTAGTGATGGTATCCTAAGCATTTGCATGTAAAATTCATTATTTCAAAGCTGTAATGACATTTTCTTTTTTATGAACCCCCTATATAGTTGCACTGTGATGAACAGAGTCACACGTGGTTTCTCCTCTTCATGAGAGGAGAAATCAGTTATATAATCATAGAATCACCGAATGATTGTGGGCATCCACAAGCTCTTTGGACAACCTGTTCCAGTTTCTCCCCATCCTCACATTGAAGAATGTCTTCCTAGTATGTAACTATCTAACAATTGCCCCTTGTTCAGTCACTCCATGCCTTTGTAAACAGTCCCTCTCCAGCTTTCCTGGAGGCGCCCCCTTTAGATACCGGAAGACTACAGTAAGGTCTCCCCCGAGTCTTCTCTTCTCCAGGCTGAACAAGCCCAAGTCTCGCAGCCTGTCCCCACAGGAGAGGTGCTCCAGACCCCTGATCATCTTTGCAAGCCTCCTTTAGACTCACTCCAATAGCTCAACATTTTTCCTGCACTGGGAACCCCAGAGCTGGATGCAATGCTCCAGGTGTTTTGTTATGAGAGCAGATCAGAGTAGCATCATCACCTCCCTCGACCTGCTGGTGACACTGTTTTTGATACAGCCCAGGATGTGTTTGGCTTTCTGGGCTGCAAGTGCACGTTTTCTGCTCCTGCTGAGCTTCTTGTCCACCAGCACCCTGTGGGATGATGACTGGAGGTAATGGTAACTTAAAAATTAAACCCTATTTCTAAAGGCTCAGTATTTACAGAATATTCCAGGGTGATAAGCAGCTGAGATGCCAAGCACCCACTTAGCCAAACTCTAATCATGGGGAAAACAAATTTACTTTTTTGACAGCAGTTGAGACTTTTTTTTTTTTAATGAACTTTACTAAAATTCAGGACTTTCTTTTTCTTTGACAATGTTTACCATGACTGTTTTGGCTCCAGAGGTTCCTAAACTAGTTCCTTTAAGAGCCATGAAAAATGGTTGGGGATTTCAGTAGAAACAGATTTCACTGCAGGGCTCCCTCCTCCCAGTCCCTTATGTAAACTCTCAGCTGTTGGTACATATAATAGTCTTCATGGTCACCTCTTAGCTGTGTGCAAATCATATAGGCACAAGGCCAGAACTACCTCTTACTGGAAGAAGATTCTCCTCTCCTATTGATAAGCATACATAATACCATCCTGTAGAAGAGGGTTTAGCAGAACACAGCACTTACAGTCCTCTCTGTCTGGACTGCCAGCTGGAGGATAGAAGACGTTAGAACTTGCGCTTTCAGAAGTAGGCAGACTCAGACGTTGGGTCCAGATAGAACAATCATAGTAATTTCCAGGCTTTCCGTAGTTTATTCTTAATTTTTTAGTACTTTTTCTGTTCTTCTGTATGACCATGTCTTCTGTATTCTGCGTTAAATAATCTGAATAAAATGCACAAAGGACACCAGGACCAGAATATAGGATTCACTGTAATCATAGACCTTAAACTGACTCCTCTTTTCTTGCAGAACAAGAGGGGCATATGTATCCATACCTTCTTGAATAGGATGTCTTCTGGGAGATGGAAGAAGTCAGTTTAAAGCCCATAAAGCCGAGGAGTAAACTGATTCTAAATCTCATGCTTTTAAAGTGATTTCATTGGGTTCATAAACGCTAGCATACAACAAACCACCAGAGTAGTACTAAAAGGAAAGTGACCTGTTTTACATTGATCAAAGGAATAATTCAAGACTCAGAGAAAGGATTCTGGGCTGTGAATCAATCACACCAATTCCCAATTCTGAATACTGACCCTCACTTCATTCTTTTTTTGAATGTTATCATGCACCTAAATAAAAAATAAATTAAAAAAACCCCAAACAAACCAGCACTCTAAGGCTTTGGTGGTACGACTTATATACCACGTTTAACATCTTGTTTGGAAAATTAACCAAACTTATCAGTGACACTAAAAAGTAGCTGATGAATATAAAACCCCCCAAAATATAAAAACCCCCAATTATTCACATTGAAGGAAATATGAAGAATCTTGGATCAGATTTCAATCCAAATTTTCTTTCATCCTGGACACATAAAAGGAACTTAACATACACTTTAATATAGCAACTGTTACTAATTAGAAATATATTGTAAATAGCAATAGAATATTGCAGTTATATAAATCGCATAAGGAAACAAATCATCGTATAACCGTATACCATAATGCTGCAACTATACTTTAAAAAAAAACACATGCAAGCTATTCCACTGTTCCAAAGCACATGATTATTAAAAAAAAAAAAAACCCAAACAACCAAACAACCCAATGATTAAAACCTCAATATACTTCTGGAGAAATCTGAATGCATAGTATCTATGAAATGGCAAATCACTGCAACCATTAGATCACTATAAGGTAGAAAAGATGCAACTGACATGTTGAAATCACATAATTGTAGGGGTTGGAAGTGACCTCCAGAGATCTAGTCTAACCCTCCTGCCAAAGCAGGTTCCCTAGGACATATCGCACAGGTATGTGTCCAGACGGGTCTTGAATATCTCCAGAGAGGGAGACTCCACAACCCCCTGAGCAGCCTATTCCAGTGCTCTGTCAAATAACACAAAGAAAAATGTAGAGACATCAGGAGAGACATGCATATAGTTAAATTAATTAGAAAAGTTTGATTTTTTCCCTGTGTGACTTGTGGAAGGACATTCGTAATGATTTTGATCATGCAAGGCTACAGTTGCAATGAAAGGCATTCTAACAATTTTGATAACCTAAAGTTCATATTTCTTCACTGGCAGGAATTAGGGTACATATGACTTTTTTCCCCCACCATTTGATTGAGCTCATAGCCAGATTCACATGTCCATTAGCACAATAACTACATTTTTTAAAAGTTGAAAAGAAACGTGATGTTTCTGAATGCATTTAATTCTCTCTGTAGCTGACATAATTCCTCCCTATTTTCTATGTCACCTTTATCTTATATTACAGTGTACTTTTCTTTCATTTTACACTTCTGAGAGCCTTTGTTACCTAATCACAGATATGGCAAGACTGTGAGGAAAGTATTCCCAATTTAATTGCTCTGATTTATGGCATTGTAGATGTTATTGACAACTTACATCAAATCACTGCTTAGTGTTTTGCAGCTGTTTCCTCTACTAAATTGTAAAAGTATATCTATTAAGGTTCATCATGTTATGAAATATGCATACAATCATGTGGAGTGTGGAACACGTATTATGGATTTACTGGAAGAGAATGGTGACTTAAGTATGGTTCACTACACCTCCATAAACACAGAACAGTTAGAACAGGCTGAAGTAATTGAAGATGACTCTGCACATTATGTTCTATTCAATGTGGAAACTGTTTGCAATTCTGGAAACTAGTTTAACTTACAGCACACCAAGGACTGGTGTAATGTGCAGTTGTGCAGAACAGTATCAGTGACCACTGCTGGGAGCAGAGCTTAGCAGGATCATAGTGTGGCCCCTGAGCTGCAAGACTGCAAAGAGGGGGGATAAGGTGACCAGAAGTTGGCAAACATTTACCCACAAAACAAGACTGTGTTATCTAGGACTGGTTTGTGTGAAAAACAGAAACATGTTTAAAATAATAGTTGATTTGAGAAAAATTTTAAATTAAGTAAATTTATGTGTTCACTATTCAGAACAAGTTAGTTGCACTGATTAGGTAAAAATGAAAAACTATCCTGGTGAGACCCCATCTGGAGTACTGCATCCATCCTTGGGGGCCCCGCAGGAAAGACATAAAACTGATGGAGTGAGTCCAGAGGAGGCCCACAAGATGATCAAGGGGCTGGAGCACTTCTCCTCTGAAGACAGGCTAAAAGAGGGCTTTTTCAGCTTGGAGAAGAGAAGAGAAGGCTCCAGGGAGACCTTATTGCAGCCTGCCTATACCTGAAGAGGCCTCCAGGAAAGCCAGAGAAAGATGGAGAAGGGACTGTTCTGCATGGAGTGTAGTAATAGGACAAGGGTTAATGGCTTTAAACTACAAGAAGGTAGATTTAGATTACATATTAGCCAGACATTCTTCTGTGGTGGTGAGGCACTGACACAGGTTGCCCAGAGAGGTTGTGGATGCCCCATTCATGGAAACATTCATCGCCAGGTTGGATGGGGGTTTGAGCAACCTGGTCTAGTGGAGTGCATCATTGCCCATTGCGGGCACTGTAGTTAGAACTACATGATCTTTAAGGTCCCTTCAAACCCAAACTGTTCTATGATTCCACAATTCATTTGCTCAAGAAAAATTTTGGGACAGAGTGTTGTCAGCTCTTTGTGCAAAAGACTTTATTGATCTAATCTGAGATGGCATTTTCTATGAAGTTATGCTGTTTTATACAAGTGTTTTTAACAACAGCTGTTCACTTTTGTGTGGGTCTGGTTCATTATATCTTCACAGTATGGTGAATGTGCTATGATTTCTGCAGGGATTCTGCATATGTTCATTAGAAACAGACCTGGGGAGGAGCTCAAGAAGACTCATTTAGTTCAAGGCTTGTCTTGAACTTGGAACTCATGGAGATTTAATTTGTCCTACTGTCTTTTACTTCTTGTGTCTGAATGACCAAGAGCTCATTCTGCATCTGGAAGTACAAAGGAGGTGCTTCTGTCCTGGAAGTGGGATGGGGGATGGAGAAGAATGTGTGGAGGAAGGCATCACAGAGGACAGAAGAAAAGGAAAGGAGGGAGTTCGGAAAGTGCAGCTAAAACTTGAATCTACGTGTTTTCTACAGTTAAAATTCTGCCTGGGTTTACGTAGCTGCTGGTCTGAAGAGCAGTGCAATTTATTTTAAGCAGTGCTAGTTTCATTCTTTGTACTGAGCCATACTGAACTGAAAAAGATCAGAAGAGATCAGTGATTTCACCCCCAAGCTTCCAGCTAGAGACAACATGCCTAAAATGTACAGACACCCACCAAGCTCTTCTCTTAGTCCTCCTTCTCAGCAGGACTCGTCAGGGAGAGAAAATATGATGAGAAAGCATGTGGGTTAACATAAGGACAGATAGGATCACTCATCAACTACCATCACAGGAAAAACCCTTGACTTGGGAGAGTATTTTATTGACACTTAAATACAACATAGTATAGTGGGACACAAAACAAAGCTTACCCCAGTTTCCCACTGCCTTCCCAGGCTCAACTTCACTCCTTCATTCCCAAATCTTTTACCTCTTACCCTGATGTGGTTTTGCATGGCAAGATTCTGGTGGGGGGCCCATGGAGAAGACTTTGGTTGGCATCTGCCCCCCAGCCGAGGTCAAACCACAACATACCCTTAGAGCAGTACATGGAAAATGGGGAATAGGGGTTGCAGTCAGTTCATAAGATTTTGCTACTGCCTGTCCTTCCACCTCATGCTCTTCCCCTGCTCCACTGTGGGGTTCCTCCCACAGAGTACAATTTTTCAGGAACAGATCATGTCATCATGGGTAGTCCCCCATGGGCCACAGGATCTGCCAGGACTCTGCTCCAGTGGGGGGTCCTCTCCACAGGCTGCAGCTTCCTTTAAGGCACATCCACCTGATCAATCTAGTGTGTGATCCTCCACGGACTGTGGTGTGGATGACTGCTCCATCAAGGTCCTACATGAGGGAATAAACTATTTCACCATGGTCCTCTCCTTGGGCTGCAGGAGAATCTCTGCTCTGGCCTCTGGAGCACCTCCTCCCCTCCTTCTTCACTGACATGTGTTTCTGCAGGGTTGTTTCTCACATATTTCTTCACCCTTCTCCCTCAAAGCTGTTACACAGTGGTTTTTACCCTTTCTTGAATATGTTAGCACAGATTCACAGCATCACTGATGGGCTCAGCTTTGACCAGAAACAGGTCCATTTTCAAGCTGACTGGAACTGGTTGTGTCCAACATGGGAGCAGCTCCTGGTGTCTTCTTCCAGGGGTAGTCCCTGCAGCCCCCCCCCCCATTACCAAAACCCTGCTACATAAACTCAATATAAGTAGTTACTAGTTTACCAGCTAAGCCTAGTTCTCTTTCATTTCCGAGGAAAAGAATGACAAAAGAATGAAATCAAGACTTCCTTTCCAATGACAGAAAGCTTGTTGTCAGAAATTAATTGTTTGTACCACTTCTTGATGTAACTCCTACAAGCATCTTCCAGGGTAATTTGTTTATGCAATTTCTCTCAAGTAGTTTTACAAGTCTTTAGTGGCAAAGTTTCAACACTTCCTTTCATGGCCACTCTACAGTAAATGTCACAGTCAGGGAGCTTTTCATGATAAAAAGTCTTTATGAGCCAGGAACAAATAAACCCTAATAAAGTGACTGCATATCTAATTATTTGCCACTTAAATGATTCACAAATGACACACTTGCAATAAAGTTTTTATATTTTCAGATTTTTAATTTACAAGCTTGTCACTTGCAGTTTAGTCATTTTGTTCAGATGGGGTGAAAAATTGCTTAAGGTTCCTCTAATTGCCAATTCTTATTTATCCGTTCTAATTATGCATAATAGCTGTATTAATAATCCCACACACACAGAGCAACCTATGGCAAAAAATTTAAGAAGGTATTGAGTGTAGCAGACTATGGTATATTATATATGGTGAATATTAATATGAAATGCTGAAAAATGCTTTATTTAACAGAAAAGATTTCTTGCTACTGTACACTCAAAGTGTCACTAAAATAAATGGTACTGGGGCAGCGCTGCATTCTTTCTAGTCATATGGGATTAGAAGAAAGCTGATAATTAGAGAACTGCTAAATCATTTTATATCTGGAAATCTCACTACTCACTTCTTGCTGAGCAAAGAAAGTCCCAGACTATTGGAAAACTGTAGGCGGGCAAAGGAAGGCTTTCTGGGTAAAATCTCTGTGCTGACCAGCTTTACAAGAAAGTGGGAATGGGTTATTTTTGCATGGTTCAGTTTACAGGTCTTCTTTGCAACAGTCCAGGTCACTTCTTTCATGTGCTGTTATGGTCCTCTTAGATATAATTCAGCATTCCTGCTCACACTTGGTATGCTGAGTTGATGACCTCGCTGGTGCCTTTGGCTAGGCTGTCCCAGCAGCAAGTGGAGAAGGAAATATTGCAGAAGGCAGCAATGAGGGATACTGTCCAGGAGTGTTTTCCTATTACTACAGAAGTTCTGGGGAGGGATCTTGTTTACTACTAATTCTTCCTTGAAGTCTGTAAAGGGTGACTGAAAGAGGTGAGAAGAGCAGTGTCATTGTAATGACAAGGATTTGAAGAGACACCGTGGCAGTCATAGTGCAGAATGAGGGGCTGTAAGGAGCTAGCTGATGATAGTGTTGCGAAGGCTATTGTATTCCCGAGGTGTATCTTGGGGAACTTGCTAATTTAGTTTTATGTGAACTGCCATTTATTTTCCCTGACTCCCCCTAAAGTTCTGTTAGCTTAAATCCCTTTATCCACAACTTGAAAATATAGTTACTCATGAGTATACCAGTGATGCAATTTTTTTTTTTTTACACAAAGCTCTTTGGGTGGATAGCTGAGCTCATGCACAACCTTTCTGCTCAGCTTTAGTTTTCATTTGAATGCTCTCAGGCCATTATTTTTCTATTTTGGTTTCTTTTGCTGAGATCGACAAAAATAGCGCAACTTATTTTTCTGACATAGATGTACTTTCCCCACCCTTCCCCACCCCCATATGTCTCTCTGGCTCACCCCAAGATAATAAAAGCTGTGGGCTATTGATAGCAACAGTCCTTGTTCACTAATACTCTGAAGTGGACCAGGGCCAGAAGGAAAATAGGATAGTCTATTGCTGGTCCTGGAAATACCAAGTTCTCTACATAGCTGCTTCACCTTTACTTTACAGGCCTTATTCTTCCATAGCCTTTTCACTTTAAAGCTCTCAGTTTAAATTGTCTGTACTTGAATGATCAGCTCTTGGAACATAATACTCTTCTTAAGACTTAGAAGAAGAAAATGGCACTTTTGCTTGGTTAGAAGGGGCTCTTCTGAATAGTGCAACTTGGTACTGAAATGCCTCTCCTTGAGGGCTATTTCTGAATGTCCTTCATGTGCAGAACTCTGACAAAGTGCCCCATAATTTCCGCCTGTGGAAATCATACTCCATATTTCCTAACAGGACTTTTCAGATAATTTATTTGTATTGATTAAAAATTGGAGAGACCCATTATGTTAAATGGGTAGGTTACATTTCAAGATTACAGCACTTGACATTTAAAAAATATGTTAAAAATTAAATGGAACCCCTACTATGGTGTCACAGAATCATACCTGGAATGTGAAAGTATGATTATTCCCAGTTCATTATTTTCTCTTGGAAACAGACAACATTAAAAGTTCAGAGAAAGAAGTAATATAAAAAACTAATAAGCATTCAATCAATTGATTACTAACAAGAATAACTGACTTTAACCTTTGAACTACAGTACTTTTTTTTAACAAGAGATTTTTTTGAAGATTAATGTAATAATTAATTTAGATGTAATAATTATTTCAAACCTAATCTTATATATGTACATTTTTGTATGTATATAGCATAACTCTTCAGCAAATAACTATTTGGCCCAAAAGGCACACAGTCCAGATTTCAAATACTTGAGTATGAACATCCAAAGCCAGAATTACAGCAACAAATATAAGTTGATGGTTTTAAAGCTCCTACATCACCTAGTAGGTCGAACCTTACTGAAAGATAAAGAAATAAAATTTCTAGAAACATTTTTCAAGTAAAACAATGAAACTCAGTTTGCATTACAGTATCTACGTCCTGAAGGAATGGATTTATTAGGTAGATTTACAGTTTGGTGTTTCTGATTGCTGAATGTGTAGTCTCTTCATTAAGACTGTGGTTACAGAAGAGAAATTGTTTTCTGAACATAGCTATAATAAATACAGTGCTGGAAAAGCTTAATCTTTACTTTAATAGAAACTGTAACTCTGGTGTATAGATTATAAAGTTCCTAAAGCTTTAAAATAAATGACTTTCAGGAATTTACCAGAACTACATATACTATAAACAGGTTATTACATAAATATAAATATAT
>VZTU01025172.1:48444-72707 GCA_013400835.1 Zapornia atra | reverse complement strand
TGAAGCATGGGAAAATGCAGAATTTTTTGCCAGAAGCTATATCTAGATTTAATGTCTGTATTTTCTTTGTGCTTGTTCCTATTAGAGTAATGGACCTTGTGGTCTCTGGTGATAATATTTCTGCCAAACAGAGTAAGACAACTGATTAATTACTACAAAATCATAGCTATAAATTGTGTGACACTAGCCTGAGCCTGAGCCCAAGTTGCTTAGTAGCAGCATTCTTACTTCATTTTATTGAGATAATTCAGTTACAGCAACCTAGAAAATACTGATTTTCTACTGCTAGCTGGTATGTCTGAATACCACCACCAGTGGGCAATAATGGGCCTTTTATTCTCCTTTTGAGGTTAGCTGTATCCACGAGAGAAAGAGAAGAGATAGGAGTCTTTATCACATCTGAGAGCTGGTCCTGTTCTATTAATTCTTAAGTAAAATTGGTCTGTTTATTTTCTTTGTACTGTCTTTGTAGAGCGCAAATCTTTCTCTGTCCAGCATTAGATGCCTGTATAACATTAAGTATAATCAATTCTTTATAAACTCCTCTTTCCTCTCATCCTCTTCTTCCCATATGAACTTGGTAATTGAGCAGTCTCATTGCCACAGCAGAAACATTTCAAAATGCTCAATATGTGACAAAACCTGTAGCCAACAGATAGCAGCAGTAAGGGAGCAGGGAGAGGAGAGAGAGAGAGTGGAGAGGGAAAAGCTACAGTGAGAAATTATGTCAGAGATGGAAATCTTGATCATGGTGAGTCTTCTCTGTGACTTCACTGTATACCAGTGCCTATAGCTATAGGTATGATTCAATCTCTCAGCCCTGTTGCTGCACTGACCACATGTGCTTCTTGGTGAACTGCCCTACCAACTTTAAGGTTTTATCCTTTGGACCTTGTCTCCATCTAAAATGTATTTTAGTATTTGTGACTGCATCACAGTCTCATATTCCTCTTTATTTAATTCTGCCTGAGGGCCAGATTAAATAAGACCTCTTACATAAGCAGTAGTGAATACACTGACAGGAACAAAACCCAACTGGCTCTGTGCAATCAGAATGAGAAATACTTCTGGCATGCCAAAACAGGTAATAACAGTGATGAAACTGTTCCATTAGTATGAACACTGACCTTACAGCCACTAGTAACAGAGACTTTACAGCAGTAGTATAGTAGAAGGGGAGGAATGTGGTGCAACCAACAAGCTTTTTGATGTCATGTGCTGGGCAGGTGGGCTACTGAAGGTAGCATAGGCATGTAGCAAGTTAATTGTCAGGTGTTTAGTGGTTAGTTATTTTAGTTAGTTTTCAATAGGCATGAGGTTCATAAGAATTTTATTAAATCTGGTAATGTTTCTACAGGGGACGTTATGATAGTAACATCCTGTGTAGGACTGACATGTCAGAGAAATTGGAGGATCACACAATAATAGACATTATTATGAAAAAGTTTTGGGTTTTTTCCCCCCCATTTACTGAGACATGATGAGACAGACTCTATAGAGAGTCATATTGGCTCTCTAATCCTATAGGATCCTGAATTTGCCAATCATTTTTCCTTTTAATCTGAAATCTCCCTGACCTCCTTTCCTGTCCATGAATATTCAGGACTTGTGCTGTGAGACAGGAAGCAATGTCTAATGAGGGGAAGCAGTGACAATGATTATTTCAAGTTAGTTGCCTCAACTGCTGGCAGAAAAACAGGGTCCTCTTCTAGGTTGTGGGGGAGAGCCCTATTCTGCCAGTATTTAGTTCAGAGAACAGTAAGCAAGAGCCAGATAAGCAGTACTGGACTTTATTTTCATTTGGAACTCAGAGACATTAAAACACATCTGTGAGGTAGAAAGATAACCCCACAAACAGACAAAACCCCAAGGTGTTCCAGGAATCCCTAGGAAGCCACTGAATTAGGACTTCATTAAGAAGACAGGATCTCCCTCTACTGGTCTTAAAAGATTAATTTTCCTAATATAAAGTTGGAATCTCAGAGGTTTCATTTTAACTTCTGTCACCTCTGGGATGGAATACCTTAACATGGGAACTGGGGAAGGGTACAGGATGCATTTGACCTAAAAGAAAATCCAGGTAGAATCTTTATTAATGTATACCCTATATCTCTGACTGCAAATAAGCAGCAAAAGAGAAGATCAGAATTAAAAATACCGGGAGGATTTTCCCCTGTGTTACATATTAAATGTGATGAACTGGGGAAGGATAAAAAAAAAAAAAAAGAGAAAAAAATGTTGTGTGTTCTTTTTTTGATGGCTTTGGCATAGCAGTAAACATCACTAATTCACTGAATTAGCTGAGACAGCTTGCTTCAGTGGTTCTCTTGGGATATGGTCAGATGCATAATGCGTCAATTTATCAATAGACAATTGTTTTATAGCAATATGTTTATAGTTTCCTGTTTAGTGGTAAACTGCTCATTCAATATATGTTAAAATTGCTCTAATAAATGCTAGTATGGAAGGCTTGTAAAAAGATGAGGAAGAACCGGATGTCAAGGAAGATTTTGTACTAAACCACTTAGTGTAGTTATGTGCCTATTTCTATATGTATTTGCCTATTAATGTCTTTGCAGGAGGAAAATATAGAAAGAGTTATCTGGTATTAGTTCCAGTATACGTCTGAATTGAAGGTAGGAAAAACTGAAAAAAATTTATGCAGACATATTAATTCAAAATCTCTGAGAGGATATTTCTTTTCTTTAAGATATGTGAGTGTTTGTGATGTAAATAAGCTACACACAAATATTCACTCACATTCACATAGGAAGATTTTTCAAAGCCATTTTGAAAGCTCTATATAGGTTTAATAATTGTCTGACAGGGAAAAGAAACATGTGAATTGGGAGATTAATTGCATAACTTGAGTATCAATCATAAGCTCCTACTGCTCAAAAAATAACCCCAGCTCATATGCATCTATGATACACCTTCACTCACCATTCATCAGCAAATTGTCATTGAGTGAAAATAACAAGGAAAACAAAAGGCAAGTAGTCTGTCTTAGAGACTCCAGAGTTTCCTTAGAGATAGTGTGAACAAATGGAAGATACTGAGGATGGACAGGCTTGGGAACACAAGTTGTGTTTGGTGTGTTTGCATCCAGCCTTCTTTTGGGTGAAGGGGCTACAGGGACTGTAATGGAATGATCTTTCTGTGAATGTAGCTGCAACATCTGCAATAAAGGCAAGCTGCTGGTGATGGATTGCAAACAAGAATATAGATAAGATAACTCAGTCTAGTTGATCCCTGTTGTGGTTTTACATGGCAAGATTCTAGTAGGGAAGGGAGACGGGGAGCCTGCAGAGAGCTTCTGCAGGAAGCAGCCACAAGCTCTCTGCAGGCCCGACAGAGCAAACACCAGCAGGCTCAAGGGCGGAGTTGTTGCTGATCAAGGTGGAGCCCATCAGCAATGGTCACAGCGCCTCTGGGAATCACATTTAGGAGAAAAAACCAGCAAGCAGCTGCCTTTTGCCACCAGAGAAGAGAGTGAGAAGATGTAAGAAACTGTGCAGATGCCAAGGCCAGGGAAGGGTGAGAGATAGGATGAGGTGTCCCAGGTGCGGGAGAGAAAGATGCCCCTGCAGCCTGTAGAGAAGGCCATAGTGGATCGGGTGTCCCCCGCAGCCCATGGAAGATGACGGGTAGCAAAGACCCCACCTGCAGCCTGTGGAGAGGCCCCTCACTGGAACAGGCAGGGACATACAGAAGACAATGTGGCCCGCGTTGGAGCAAACCTCTGCCAGCACTTGCAGCCTCTGGAGAAAGACAGAGACACAGAGATGAGCGAGAGAGAGAGATCCATGCCCAAGCAGGTTTGCTTGTGACTGCATGGAGGACCAGGCTGAAGCATTCTGGGCCTGAGAGACTGAGAGACATTCTATGACTTATGAATGCACCCCATAGAAGTGACCCACACTGGGCAGCTGGTGAAGAGCTGAAGCCATGTGGGAAAGGACTTGTGTTTGAGAAGTTTGTGAAGGACTATGTCCTGTGGGTGGGACTCCACGGTGCAGCAGGGGAAGGCTGTGAGGATTTCCCCTGATAAGAAGAAAACCAAGTTGCAAGGAACTGACCAAAGCCCCCATTTTCCCAGTCCCTGCCCCTCCCTGTGCCACAATGGGGGGTGGAGTGGAGTGGGGGTGGGGGAGAAGAAAGGAGAGAAATCATGACTAAAGTGAAGTCTGCTAAGAAGGGAGGGGTGTGGGGGAGGAACTTTAAGATCTGGTCGCACTTCTCATTTTCTGACTCTGGTGTCACTGGGTGTGCAGTGCAGTGTAATAAATTAGAGTTTCTTTCCTTTATTCTGTGTTGAGTATGTTTTTCCCGTGACACTGATAGTGGAATGATCTCTCCTTGTCCTTATCTTGACTTCTAAGTTTCTCAATATATATTTTCTCCCCTGTCCAGCTGAAAAGGGGGAGTGATAGAGCGGCTTTGGTGGTTATCTGTCCTCCAGTCACCATAATCCCTTATTCTAACTCTTTTTTTTTTATATATATTCAGGGAAGTGAAGGGATGTGATACTTTGCATGTACAACAGTAAGATTTACATTCTACTGAGCCTTACAAGATGCATTGTTTATCTATACCAAAATGGCATTTTGAGTATATTAGATGGGAATGGGAAGTAAACAGAAGCTTGTTTTTTGTCTGACCACGCAAGGAGATCTTATGTGCCAGGTAGCAAGTTAAAAAATGAGCTGCAGATAAGGAGACCAGTTCTTTACACCTTGAAGCAGTTAAACTCTGCCTGAGAAGCAGAGAGAAAGCATGGATAAAAAAAACTAGAGATATGCATTCCAGTATGTACTAGGAAAAGTACTTGACTAAAAACAGGGAGCCATGTAGCCAAAAGAGGATTCCAGCTCATATAATTATTCCTCAAGAAATGTATGTGTCAGGACTATAAATCTTACCAGACCTCTATACCTCACCATGAAATATGCAACAAGACATAAGTACAGAAGTTGAGTTGAAGCAGAACAAAAATTTGGATATAGATCATTGCCCTTCGTAAGATAACCAGAAGTTTTAAATTAAGGAGAAGTTGAGGGTGTAATGTGCTGAGAAGATGTCATCACACTTAACATTACCCAGAGAGTGTAGAGAGGAATGAAATTTTACAGAGGGTCTGGTGATTGCCATAAATTAAATTGCCTCTAAGAGGGGCATACTCTGTATATTTATTTTTTTTTTCTTCCCCAAGGGACTAGTCATCTGTGTTAATTTTCCCAGGAAAAGAAGCTGACTGTCAAAAAGTTTTGCATGAAAAATATTGGAAATTCCAATATGAAATGTAAAACAAGAAAAACATGTTGCAAAACAAGGAAATGCTTTGTAAGCACTTGGGGATTAGAAACAATATGTAACACAGATTCTCACAGCAAGTTGATGCACAATTTACCTTTAAAGCACAGAGCAAGAGGGCCTGGGCTGGAATTCAGAACCCACTCTCAAACACCAGGACCCTATATATGTCCTGTAATGAAAGGTTCTTCAGAAGAGCAACTTACCTAATGCTGCATAGTAGTTAGTAGTAGCATAGGGTTATCCCATAGGAAGTGCTAAACACCAGGCTGTACTGGCATCTCCCTGTCTCTGGAGGCTGAATCAGGGCTGCAGAGTAGTTGCCTTCATCTAACTGGGAATTTCAGCTCAGACACAGTTGAAAATCTACAAATTTGCTTTGACCAAGGCAGGTTTATCATTTTACTTAGAAATATGACTGTAAACATGATAATATGTGTCTTTCAAGCCCACTGACCAGACACAAATCTTTGTCTTGTCCCCTGGTCTATGTGAGGGAGTTCAATCACACTTTTTCCTGCCTCGCTATAGTACCCTTGCTATCAGCTCTACAGCTGTGAGGAGGGATAAAGGCTCTCCAGGGCTGCTGTTACAGTTGAGCTCTTTTGCAGCCATGAGTATTAAGCTTATGGAGATGGGGGAGGGTAAGCATGCTTCTGTAGCCTGTTCATCATATTATCTAGTTTGAAGTTGGAGGACCTGGAGACAAGGAAAACTAGAAGCTGTATTAATGTATTTTATTATGAACAGCAACTCGATGAAAATCAGAAATAATTCTTAAGGCTCACTTCTTATTTAGAAAAAAACAATAAGCATCTTAGTAATAACTGTTTTCTCTGCATTGCAGTCAAAAGATGTCATTTGCATGTAAACCCTGCTGACCTGTGTAAACTTCCTGCCTATAGAAAGATTGCTACAGCTATGACAGCTGTAGTACATTCATAGTGCACTTGAAAGAGAGTTTCCCAGTGAACTCTAGTCTATTCCCTTCCCTAAAAAGAAATCTAGCACCAAACTTGTTACCAACATTCCTGAGTTCAGAAACCCTATAGGTCACATTCACTCCTTTAGTTGGTGATGCCAGAGCTCAGGAGAGACACGACATTATACGAAACTCATTAATCTTGCACTTACTCTTATTCTTTGTGGGTGAATAATGGCTTACTGGTTATTTATAGATGACTGAGGCAGAAGAATAATGTTTCTAATGATCCTTATCTCTTCATCTGTGATATAAACAATCTTGGCAGGATCTGAAGTGGGTAAAGATCCACCAAAGCATATTCTATCTCAACTTCTTTATATAGCCCAGCATAAAAATCAATGTCATACCTACATACATCCTTGCATAGTGGCATATTTAATCCTAAAGTTCTGAGAGCACTTTGTAACTTCAGGTCAATATTTGTACATGGCAGGTTTCTGTGGCGATGTCGACCTTCTATATTGAAATGCAAGAGCATCTTTGCTCAGCTTCATTGTGGCATTCATTGTCTTATCCTTCCAAGGTGGTACACCTCAACCACTTTTACCTCACATCAAATTTATGAAGGATTAACACTTCAGAGTATGTGGCTGTTGTGTGGCTCTTTCTAGCGTGGAATACGTGAGGAACTCTTATACATGGTAGTAACACAAAGATTCTCTTCAGCTGTATCAATTTTATATGTTGCCCAATATGACTAACATTCCATCTTTGAAATAATATTGCCAACACCTTTTTTTTTTTTATAGTAAAACTATTTTATGTTTCATTCATTCTCTGTGGATTAAGAAGTACTAATTTACTCTGCTGTTTATTTTTTTTTTAACCCAGCAGTTGTTATACTTCAACTTTTTAAGTTGCAGGCAGCAGCTTGTCCCTGAGGATTACACAGTCTGTCTGTAAATGGAAAGGAGCTCTAGATTGTGAGAACTACTGATGATTTGGTAGATCAGTGTAAATGTCTGGGTGCCAAGGCTAAAGTAACTATTTGTCATTCAAGGTAAACTCTACACTTTCCACACGTTACCCAAACTCAGTCCTCCAGGTCCTGCTAAGAGCAGAAGAAATTGTTGTCCTTACACATCTGTGTGATTTAACCTCTCCTGAACTTCTGTAGTATATAATGTTACTAATTTGAGATTAGAATAAATACATTTTTTATAAGGAAATGCAGGTGAATGATTGCTATCAAATGCTTTTCATAGTTTCATAGTCCATGGGGAAGAAACAACTGGCAGAGTTTCACCTGTCTATCCATAACGTCTGAAGACTGCTGGGTTAGGTGGATTTGCATCCCCACAAATTGCTACCAGGCAATGTTGAGGTCTGAAAGCAGGAAATGTGTAGAAGGATAAAACAAATTGTGATGATGCACACATGCTGCAGTTTTGTGTGGTGGGGTTCTGGTGTAGAGGTGGAGAAGACCATGGTGAAGCAGGCTGTCCCCCTGCAGCCCATGCATGATGATGGGGAGCAGAGATCCCATCTGCAGCCCATGGAGGACCCCACGCCAGAACAGGTGGAGACACCTGAAGGAGGCTGTGACCCCATGGGAAGCCTGCGTTGGAGCAAGCTCCTGACACCAAGACCTGCAGCCTGTGGAGGGACCACACCAGAGCAGGTTTGCTGGTGGTCCTTGTGACCCCAAGGGGGACCACCCTGGATCAGTCTGGGCCTGAGAGACTGTAACCCATAGAAGTGACACAGGCTGGGCAGCTGGTGAGGAGCTGAAACCGCGTGGGAAAGAACTCACATTGGAGAAGTTCGTGGAGGACTGTGTACTGTGGGTGGCACCCCACTGTGCATCAGGGAAAGGGTGTAAGGTTTTCCCCTGACTAAGAAGGAAACCAACTTGTGAGGAACTGACCAAAACCCTCACTTCTTGCCCTGTACCACCCTTGGGAGAAGAAGGGAAAGAAATCATGAATAAAGCTAAGTCTATGAAGAAAGGAGGGGCAGGTGGTGGTGGTTTAAGATCTGGTTGTACTTCTCATTATCTGACTCTGGGTTTTTTGTGTGTGTAGTGTAATAAATTAGGTAATTTTTTATTCTGTGTTGAGTCTGTTATGTCCATGATGCTAATTGCAGAATGATCTCTCCCTGTCCTTATCTAGACTCCTAAGCCTCTCAATATATATTTTCTCCCCTGTCCAGCTGAAAATGGGAGTGATGGAGTAGCTTTGGTGGGCGTCTGGCCTCCAGCCAGGGTCAAATGACCACAACAGGAAATCTAAGAATATCAGAAGTCGAACCACTTGCAGGGAAATTTTATCTAGGGCATGGCTTCTGTTTAATTTCCATAATACAAGCGTGGTGACATTTCAGGGGGGCATTTCAGTTCTTACTAGCTACAGTTTCAAAAATATTGTAGAAAGTATAGTGGTATGGTTGTGGTCAGGTTTTGTGGTGGAAGAAACGATATGTGATGGGGTAAAATAACTGAACGTAGGAAGTCAGCTATAAAATGTGACTTGGGTAACTGAGGCTTCTCTGGCATCATCTCTGAGACTGTAAGAAACCTGTCTATGCATATTGATAATATTATCTCTTAAATAAACCTGAAAACATAGTAAGTAATTAGGAATTAAATAAGCATTCATGTTTATGAAATCACTTAAAACTACAATTACTGAGCAACTGCATTTAGCAATCTGCACAGAATGAGGGGACATGCACAATATTCCGCACAGCTAAGGACAAAACAAATCCACAGGGGTGGATATTAACCCAAAAGTGCTTTTTTTCCTTAATGGTAATCTAAAGGTCAGGATTTCTTCTTATTTATATTTCATTTGTTAGAAAAATATCAAAAAAGGTCTAATTGAAGACTTTAATGATATACTTTATTATAGCATTCTTTCTCTGCCCAACATGTGATAAATAATATGTGCTAGGAGTATATATTGCTGCAACGTGTATTGAAAAATTCATGTAGAAATCCTGAATGTAGCAGCTCTGTACTAGCATGACCACATCAAAATCAGTGCAGTGGTGAACTAGGCAGCAGCAGTAAACTACAATAACACCATATTGGTTTGGGCTCTGGAATATAAAAGTGTCTTATAAACTGCAAGGGGAGAAACGTACTCTGCAAACAGAAATGTTAGGATGGACTCAGAGACTGAGATACCACAGCTGATTTATGGTGGAAGACTTCCAAACACACTGTATTCAATCTTTCTCTCTGTGGAATCCATAGAAAGTAAGCTAAAAGCATGATCTAACAGACAGCTGGGACCGAGCATCAAGTCATAATATTCCTATGCTGAAGATGAAAACGAACTTGCTGGATGTTGGTATGACAAAGTCATACAGTTAACCTCATGTGTAAACTATATCAGTTTGTCTCTCATGGAGAGGCTAAAAAGCATAGCTTGGGAGATTTTTTTTACCATCAGTGATGCTAGTAAGTATTGGTTTGCAAAGAAAAGCAAAGATCAGTGGCAGTATAGTTGCTGTACTAATTCAGCAGCAAAAGGTTTGACAGAGGAATTTTATTTATACACCTGGAATATATTGTTGCCAATAATCTGCCTGGCATGCTTGCACCTAGGGCATCTTCCTCATTATTAGAAAAGTGCTTTTCTGCCAGATCTCCTTACAGTCACTTTTATCACTGCACTCAGCCATTTTCTGATGCTGTTCTTTTTTTGATGGCAAGAAAATTCTGCAGCATTATTTATTTTAGCTCTTGTAATTTTTTGTGAACACTTTTTTTAATCTTTTATCTTTATCACAAACCTATCCCTCATGCTAATGCTCACAATTTCTCCTGTCAAACTAAAGATATCCAGCAAGAGCTTCCTCAGAAGCACCAAAAGCACAAATTTTCATATAGTAATAACTTCACATGCAAAATCTTTGTCCTCTTTTTGGAGAGCATTCCAATTCTTTTTCACAATTTGAGAAACTGAAAGATTTTGAAATATGCCTTGTTTAGTTTTTTGCTAAGAGATATGATGGCACAACAGGACGTTTCTTATTTTTTTCTTCAGCCTTTTGACTTGCTGGAGTTTAGAAACTCGGGTTTTCTATTCTTACCAAAGTGTTCTCATAACCAAAAATGTCACTTAGATATTCCTTCAGAATGTGAATAACTGTGTAACACTGAATGTTTCACACATGAACCTTTCTACACCATTTTGATAATGTAACAATGGCCTCTTCTATGAAAAAGATTGATTTAAGTTGTGGCTATTTTCAGGTTAAAGTCTTCTGCAACAGCTGCTGTGAAGGAGTCCGTGTTAAAAAAATGTCAAAGTATTCTAATGAAACAGTTATTGCATTTCCCCATATCTGTGTCATACCATTTTCATGAAGCATTTCTTAATTTTATCCTTCAGCATGTAAAAGATGAAATATGGTCAAAAAATATGACTCCCTGGAGATGGGTTTATGTCATACTAAGGAAGATTATGAAAGACACAGAAATGACTCCTGTTTATAGAAACCAGGCAACAAAACATCCTTTATAACTTTGAACATCTCCACCAAGGTTCATATTTTCTCCCACTACCAACCTTTGTGGTTTCTAATTCTTTAGAAAGCAAGGGTGAGCTAGGAGGAGGAAATGATCTTTTCAGCAAGTTTCTTTGTGGTCTTGTGCCATCTTTTAAAAATGTGTCTTGATGGTGCTGTTTGTTCCTGTTACTGATGTATTTAATTCCAACTAGATGCAGCCAGTTCTGTTCAGCCCTGTTTAATACACAAAGAATTAAGTGGTGGTAGTACCGGTGGTGTTTTAAGTTTCTTGAAGTTATAGAGAAAAAGCCATTTTACTGCAGTGTGGCCTCTATCAATCCAGACAGGAGGGCAATCCACATCCCTAGGGTGCACCTCTCTTTATCCTCTTGAGCTAAGAAGGGATGGGGTGAAGTTGAAGACTCAGCATCTTCTGTCCCCTGAGCCAGGCTGTGCCTGCAGGATGGTACAGCGATGTCCATGCTTCACAGGGTCCGCAAGGCAGAACCACGGCATTGTGCTGTTGGAACGAGTCTAGGGGAGGCTCACAAAGATGATCAGGGAGACGGAGCAGCTCTCCTATGAGGACAGGCTGAGAGAGTTGGGTTTGCTCAGCCTGGAGAAGAGAAGGCTTCGGGAACACCTTAGTGCAGCCTGACAGTACCAGAAGGTGGCCTACAGGAAAGCTGGAGAAGGACTTTTTATAAAGGCACATAGTCAGAGGACAAGGGTAGTGGTTTTAAACTGAAAAAGAGTAGATTTAAATAAGATCTAAGGAAAAAAATATTTTCTATGAGGGTGATCAGGCAAGGGAACAAGTTGCCCACAGAAGCTGTGGCTGCCCCCTCCCTGGCAGTCACACAGAATCACAGAATCACAAGGTTGGAAAAGGCCTTTAAGATCATCAAGTCCAACCATTCCCATCCTATGCCAAACCATATCCCTAAGTACCTCATCTACCTGTTTTTTAAACACATCCAGGGNGTGATAAGGTCTCCCCTCAGCCTCCTCTTCTCCAGGCTAAACATCCCCAGCTCCCTCAGCCACTCCTTATAGGATTTGCCCTCCAGCCCCTGTGAAGAGCAGCTGTGTTCAAGGCCAGGCTGGATGGGGCTTTGGGCAACCTAGTCTAGTGGAGAGTGTCCCTGCCCATGGCAGGGCAGATTGGAACTAGATGCTTTTTGAAGTTCCTTCCATCCCAAACCTTTCTATGTGATTCTGTATCCCACACTGACACGATGACTCTGCAGTGGCAAATGCCTCCATGTATGCAATGAGGCATGTATGCTCAAAGTAGCATTAATCATCACCCATACTGTGCAAAAATTTTGAGCAATAGAAGGGAGATAGAATAAAAGATCTGGATAACAGAAGTTTAAGGCAATTTCTGCTAGGGTTCAGTCACACAAGGTGCTGCTCTTGGTCCAGTAATGAAGTCCTGGATGGCGCTTATTTTCCCAGGACCTGGTCTGTCCCCGTGGCTGCTTTCTCTGATTGGTATTTGTGTACTTGGATATGCCTTTGTTTTCTGCTTCTGAGCACACTGAATTGAATGAGAAATCCTCATGTTTAAAATTTTCCACCAGCCTTATCCTTCTATTCCTTGTGCTCCCAGGTTTCCTTGGGTATCTAGGGCTCCCATTTAGGAGTGGGTACCTTGGGTACCCATTTTAGGCATTTTTTCATTGCTATGTCATTGCTATGTCACTGCTGCTTTTGACTGCTCTTTATGGTCACTGGACCTAAAACATTTCTTCTGCCATCAGCATTCCCTGTGAAAGAATACTTGCACCCATAATGCCGCACTACTTTCCCTTTCTATTCTCCCTCGTCTTCTGAAGTTAACTCTCCTTGGTGCTTCACAACACCTTCTGGATTGCTTCTAAATAATTCCAGATATCTACATATCTGAACTTACGTAAGACCTGGTGATACACATAAATAAGTGTATGCTGAATCATTGTCCTCAGACCTACACATTAAAATATCTGCCTGGGACATTTTCTCTTAGGTTCTACATCTCTTCCCCAGGTAGAAAACATGACTCTAATGGTACATCATGTACACATTCAGATGCTCAAAAGCAGTAACAATGAAGAACATTTAAAGAAAGAACAGGTAGACAAGGCTGCCAAAATTGCAGAAATTTGAAGCTCATGTGGACCTGTACTGGGAGCATAGTAGTGACCTATTTCTATCTTGATGGGCCCATGAAACATTGGGACATCTAGGGAGAAATGTGGCAACAAGAATGGGCTTGTGATTGAGTGATGGACCTGACTATGGAGGTGTCATGATTTAGCTTAGCCAGCAGCTGAGCACCACTTGCTCATCTCTCCCCTGGCAGGATGAAGAGGATAATGGGGGGACAAAGCAAACTTGTGTGGATTGTGCCTTCCAAGGAAAAAGGGTGGCGTTAAGCAAAGGCCAGGATAACGACTGACATCATGTCTCTGACTGTTGGCAGTATGTGTTTGCAACAGCAGCTGGGTTTGTAGCCTGTCCTTGTCTCTGTTATTTTGGGGTATGTAAACTATTATAATTTGAATCTAGAGGCCTATTACAAGTGACAAATAGATGTATTTTATGTATCTGACTTTATAGTTTTTGCTACATATTAATGCTAAAAAATCTGAGAATTTGTATGGTTTACCTTGTGGAAATAGGTAGGAACTTTATGAATGACCATGTATAAATATGATCAGTCATGATTATGAGTAACTGCTTACTAAAATATACTATCTGTTCCCAGAACTTTAATTAATTCTCTAATAGTTGTAGCACACAGTCTTGACTAAAGACTTGATTTCACCAGTAGCCAGAAAACATAAATAGCCACCAACCTATCTAAAGACAATTGTTTATATTAACCTAAGCATAATGAATCTGGACTGCTGTGTTGCTCAAGCTCCATAAAGTGTGCTAACCTCTGTTTCCTCACAGGATTCAGGGGCCTCGTCAATATGGTATAGCAGAACATATGTTAAGGGATCACAAGCCAGTGTTATAAAACACAATGAGTGACGTGACTGTGGACTGTGCTGCTGCATTTAAGAACAGGTTGGCAGATAACAGAGATAAAGGAGAACAAGCTGACATTTAGCTGGGCTTTTGAGAAAATCCATCACAGAAGATTGAAAATGAATGTTAGTAGTCACCTGATAAGAATTGATAACATAGTGGGACTGATTAATTAAAAAAAAAACAACAAACAAACAAACAAACCACATCACTGAATAGGAATAAAGGGGCATTATGAAAACCAACATTTTCTAAAAATACTGTGGCTGGACAAAATTTGTCAAGAACAGAGAATCTGTTATTCTTAGTAAAAGAAGGTGGTTGAGAATGGACTTCTCAGATGGACTCTTTTTGTATGTCTCTTCATTTCTTTCTCTACTGAATAGAAAATTATATAAGAAAATAAGCAAATAACTAGTGGAAAAAAGCACTTCAGTGGAAGCTGCAATTTTGCTGCCTGTTTTCAAAAAAAATTACTATATGTGACCAGCTGACTCTGTGTAGGAAAACTATCAGAAAGGCTGTGCATCTGTTATTGACAGGGTGATACTAATCTACCCAGTAAATACTGAGAAGAAATGCTGTGGATTCAGACTTGGGTTGTTTGTTTGTTCAGAGGAAAAGTCTATATAGAGTTTTCATGGGGAGCTCACACACACTCTTCACATCAATGATTTTGGGATATAGAAGAGTGGACTTGTGGAAACAGTCATTCCAGTCAAGTTTTCTCTTGGAGTGAGAAATTTTATGGTATTAAAATGTGTTGAGCCAATCTTTGGTACTACTAAAGTCAGGGGAGAGTTATGCTATTGCCTTCAATAGGACTAGGATTTAGACTCATGTGTTTATAGATCAGAAATCCTTTAAACAAACACTGGATCATATTTACACAGATCACTAATCCACTTCTCTGAACCAAAACACAATTCCACTTTCCTTTTATGTTTGCTCCTTTCTCAAGCAAGAGCAGCATTACAGAAGTCAGCAAACAATGTCATTCTGTTCACAGTAAACACGCTCTATTTTCAGAGAGAGTGGCTGCAAAAATATCATCCTTGCTTTTTATCTCTGAACATGCCAAAACAAAGTTTGAGAGCATCTGAATAAGCAAAAGCTTACATCCATTTTATTTTTTCCTATTCAGTAAGTTGCACTGGATACAAAATGTTGTTGCTCCATTTAATATTTATTCTTTATAATGTCAAGTTACAAAAGATGACATATACATCTTTTACTTTAAGTAATGTTATTGTAATCAACTTCTTTGCTACTTTTTTATACTCTTGGAGTCTCATATTCTAAGATAGAATAACCTAGAGCTTTAATAAACCTCTTATTAGTTGAGAAATACTTAGTATCTTGGAAAAAAAATAACCTCTAGGAGTAGAAATGAAGGTTTCATGAAGTTCTTCACCTTTCTCTAAAATAACTTTGACGTTATGTGCTCACAAAAGGACCTTGTGACATTGCCAGTTTAATTGTCATTTTATCATTTCCCATGCAGCCATATAATTTCCTGAAATAGCTGTACCTGCAAAGATTCCCACCAGACTCGTTTAGAACTCACCTTCTCTACAGTCTCTCCAGTGCCTCTCACCCTTTTTATGACATTTGTTGAGTGTAGTGTACTATTTTTTTTTGTTTATATATATTTTTATTCTGCTGAAACATTATCAATTCACTAGCATTAGTTAATTGAACCTCTCAAAAGTCAAACCTGTGCTTAAATGATTTAAAGACCATAATAAATTTAACTGCATTAGTTTTATTTGATTGGGCAGAGCAAGTATTTCTATGTTAATCCGTGGTCCCTTTTTCCAAAGGCCCTCTTGAAACTTAGCTAATGACATCCAAGAGATACTTGTGTAATTCCCTGGCCAGAACTAATGCTAAATTTTTTACTGTCATTAGCCTCTGTATTTTTTTATACCACATAAACTAACTCTTGGCACCTCTGCAGCAGAAACAGATATGAAAATGATCTGAAAAAAAAAAAAGACAGAAACCGAGAATCATACTTTTTAATTTCAAAATACTTTTTTAGCAATGTCTGGGAAATCCATTTTTCTGCACTCATCTGCAACTCAGTCCTGGTTTGTGTAAGTGTTTAGTGTAGATGGAACACGAGTATTTGAGTGGGTTTGACATCAATCCTCTATTTTTCCTCATTCAGAGTTTTCCTTGTTAACCTCCCACTTCTAGTACGTGGTAAAAAAATGCAGGAAATCTTTGCGTAAATCAGAATTAAAGGCAAGATTTTCCTTGTAATAAGGTTATTTCCTATTCTAGTTTTTGACATAGCTAAAAATAGTGATATAGGGGGGCAAAGGATTGTTATCTAGTCATTGACTTGAAAGACTTTTCTGAGTAAGTTATGCATTTCCCAGCTTACTCACTTTTGCTCATCCCTACAATCCTATAGAATCACAATTTTGTCACTGATTTTATCTAAAGCAGGGATGGCTTTACAGTCTTTCAGTAGAAACTGTGTTCATGTGGAATCAGTTGTGAGAGCAAAAGCTGGACTAGCATGGATATTGATGAAAAGTGCAGGGGTTTGCATTGATGCAGCAGGGAATGACAAAATAAGGGAAGAGGAATTTCTGTTATTAGTAATTAAAATTCAGTGATGATGGAAAAAATAGTGGAAAAATCCTGCAGCACAGAGACTGCTGTGTGTGTGGCTGAAATATTTTAAAAGTTTTAAAAGATGAAGCAGTGAGCATCTGTGATCCCAAAATATGTGTTATTCTTCTTTTTGTGCTCACTCATTTAGAGCCTCTTTCCTCTGCAGAATCTCATTTAAACTAGAGGACTGATGTAAGTTGTTGTGTGTCTGAAGCTGTCAGTGGTGTATGACCATCAGTCACAACACATTGGCTCCTCTGGGATTTGCACATATGATGCATTTTGACCTTTAACTATTATTTGCTAAGAATATCTTTGAAACCTATCATCCCCTTAGTTTATAGCTTGCCCTTCCAGAGTCTTTCAGTCTGCTTCACCTTGATTCAAACACTAGTTTTGTTTCTTAGTGAAACAGAAAAATTTCCACCTAGATCAAGTAAAATGTTTATTTGACCCTGCATAATTTCCTCATCAAGCAAATTAACATTTTGATGTTCCATAAAACAAAACCATTATATTTTTGTTAATGAAAAAGAATAAAAAATATATTTCAAGTAGTGTCACTAGTTGTGTTGTGTGGTCCCCGTCCCCCATCCCCAATCCTCCCCACCCCCATTTTAAGTTATCCTCCAATTGTTGAATTAGCAAGTAGATCTGGTCCTGACTAAAGTTGCATTTTGGTTCAGTCAGCTTTTCTTTGCTGAATGAAAGAAATTCATCCATGCCTAAAACTTCAGTCTTTATAAATGCTCCTGCTGTGGTTTTTGTGGTTTGTTTATTTTTACCTACTGACTTTTGTGATCATAGAATCACAGGATGATAGGGGTTGGACGGGACCTCTGGAGATCATCTAGTCAAACTCCTCTTTTAAAGCAGGGTCACCTAGAGCAGGTTGTACAGGATCATGTTCAGGCAGGATTGGATCTCTCCAGAGACAGAGACCCCACAACCTCTCTGGGCAGCCTGTGCCAGAGCTCTATCACCCTCACAGTGAAGAAATTTGTCTTCATTTTCAGATGGAACTTCTGGTGTTGCAGCTTGTGCTTCTTACCACTTTTCCTGTTGCTGGGCACCACTGAAAAGAGTGTGGCCCCATCCTCTTGACTTCCATCACTTAGATATTTATAAATGTTGATGAGATCCCCTCTCAGTCTTCTCCAGAATAAACAGACTCAGCTCTGTCAGCCTTTCCTCACAAGAGAGATGCTCCAGTCACATAATCATCCTTGTAACGTTCTGCTAGAATCTCTCCTGTCGTTCTTTGAAATCTAAATCAGTCAATGCGTTTTTACTGAAAATACTTAAAAGGATGTTTGTTATATATTCACAATGTGATGAATCTGATGTATGAGATTCAGTCTCCAATGTAGAACTATAGTTAGTACCAAAAAATATTGTTCTTAATTGCTATACTGACTTTTTTCCTTAATTCCTAACTTCCCAATGGGTAAAATCAGTTGTAACAGAAAACCCTGCCTTCATTCAGGGTTGGCTATGTGGAAGGAGGAATTTGGGACAAGGCTGAAGCACTGTTCTCATGCCACTACTCCCATGCTTCATTGCACAGGATGTTGCATTGCTTCAATTTGCTCAACTGCAGCTCAGGAGAATTGGCCTTGCAGAGCTGCTTGTTTTTTGGAACGAGGACAATAAGACAACTTTTCCAGTGTACACATCACTATCCCAGTGTGCTTATTTGAGCAGAAGCTAGACAGGCTCCTATAATTTTGGGGAAAAACAGTAGAGAGAACTTGAATTGCCCAAGAAAATCACATTCAGAAAGCACACTGGTATGCTGTGGAAATTTTGATTCAGATACTATTAGCCAATCATATTTACAGACATGTTTTTTATTTTTACCTGGTTACTATGAAATCCAAATGACAAATTATATGACACAATCAGAACCAGTGTAGTGAAAATTTCAGTAAGATTTTGAGATCTAGCTGTAGTGCTGTGTGAGCTGAATTAACTGATTTCAGTAATTTAGAGAAGTGTTTTATTTCAGATGCATGTAGATCCCTGTTGTTCTGTGCTCCTTCATCCCACATATACACATAAATATATGAACTTAATTTACAGCTTTCACAGTGTGTTCTTTTGTAGTCTTCTGGCTTCCAAGTTAACCAGCATTGTGTCCCACAGTGCAGTGCATGAGAGATGGTACAGTTGAAGTCAATAGTAGGATGAAGTGTATGCATTTATGTATCTGATGGGAGGTAAAATTTTAGGATTATATATCCTTAAAATGTTTGACCTGAGGAGAAATAAATCACTTTCCCTGCTTCTAAAGCTAGCACAGATAAAATTTCTCCTGCTGGGCTGCTGAGGTTTACTACTGCTAGACTGTTCTTTCAGTCAGATTTACCAAAGATGTTCTTTCAGTCAGATTTACCAAGCTGTTTGTTAGTAACCTGAAAACTCACAGCTGTCATTTTGTAAAAAACATTTCCTTCTAGAAAAGGAAATTGAGTGTTATGGTATGAAGGCTGGCAAATCTTCAAAACCCTATCTTCTTATATATGCCAAGGTCTATATTTCATAACAAAAAGAGACTGTAAAGCTGAGATACAACTGATTAATTTCTTATTGAAATGGACTGGCTAGCTCTTAATAGTAACAAATAAATAGAATTTTTATAAAGAGGTCAATGATTGTTAAAGGACAAAATCTTGGTCTGGAGTCCTGGGCATATTAAATTCAGCAGACCAGCCATTTCAAAGTGTTCAAACATATAAAGCAGCTTTTGTTAGAAATGTTTCACTATGCCAAGTAGTTTGTTTACTTCTATGTTTGGTTTTCAAAGAATTCATAGGAAAGTGAGGAGAAACGAGATTTTATGTAGCATATACAGGAAACAGGCTGATTTTCATGACATTTCTTTAATATTGCACGTAGCCCATTCAATGATGTTGAAAGTGCTTTGCATCTGCCAAATAAATAAGTTTTTTAGTGTCTTATGTGTTCTTTTTTGTAGATTGCAAAGCTACACGGGTGTTTTGCACTGAAGCTTACAACCAAATGACTTTATCTAGGAGAGAAAAAAATGCTAGTCTAGAATGTGGTAAATGAGACGATGTGGAAGTATCTCTTCTCTGGCTATATTAATATATATTTTGGGTTACATATTTCTGTGCTGTATTGTACTTGCCTGTGTAGATGGTCTGCATCACTCTGCAGGCTGTAAATGTCTTCACTCTACAAGTAATGTTGATTCTGCCTTGAAAAGGTTTCATATACCTGGAAATCACAAATGTGCTGGGATCATAGTTACTCTTAGATTATTTTACGCTTAAGGAAAAAGTTCAGATCCTCCAGATTCAAGTCTTTGGTGAGCTTAATTGCCCTCTCACTGGGATTATATTTTTCTAGGCATTGCTCATTGCGAATATGCTTAGACCCACAGTGAGGTGACCCCTTAGAGAGGGGTTCAGTGCATGGGGTCCAGGCTTTCAAGGGGTTTTCATAAGATATAGTTAAGCATTCAGATGGATTTTGAAGAATGCTGAAAAAATGCTTTGCAGGAGGTGTCTCTGGCTTTAATGTCTAAACATCCTTAAAAACTTGACCTACTTGCTATATAATGTTCTTTTATTTATAGTTCTTTCTAGAAATAGGTAATTTGTCTGTACAGAGCTGCAAGAACATCTTCACAGGTACACTGGATTAATTACTTTCTTGATTATAGTATATATTTATAGATGGAAAGGCAGAGGATTTAAGAAAGATCTAGTGATAAGAAAGTCATTGATTCTATTTCAGTTGTTCATCAGAGAGCTCAAAAATAAATAATTTGTTTAAAAGAAAGCTTGCTAGATTTCTGCACTGTTTGGTCCCGTGGAAATTTCTTCTTTAGTCAGACCCAGCATGCAGAGAAACACTCTGTTGTTGGGACTGCATCAGTCTCCTGTCTGATCTATGAAGCCTTGATGTGTTGCTCTTTTCTGCCCTCTCCCATCAGGAGGAGCAGTCACTCCTCGGGAAAGCAGCAACTCTATTTTGGACCCTTCCCTCTAGAAGGATCCATCTGAACTGGTTGTAAGTCTTAAAGGAAGGCAGCAAATAAAATGAGAAAGAACATATAAATAATGCATCAGCCACCACATGGAGCCACAAAATCCCTTTCTGTAAAAAAGCATTAACTTTTTATCCAAAAGTAGCAGTGAAGGGGTAAAAACCTACAACTTTTAACCATGTAAATTTCAACTTTAGAGAGGAAATACCATATACCATGGAAATGCTTATACTTATATTGATAGGAAATAATTTCAGCAGGACAATCTTCTGGCAGAAAATTAATAAATTAAATTTAAATATTTTGTGGAAACCCATTTATTTCGAACGATATATTGTAAAAAAAATATTTAATATGATTCATTTGTATTGTAATGATGGTTGTATTTATCAGATTTAAGTTTAAACCTTATTTAAGTTATATATTTTATTTTTGTAAATTCAAATGAAAGTGATTTGGGGGTTGGATCTCTTGAGGTCCCTTCCAACCCCTAAGATTCTATGTGTGTGTGAATTTCACCATGAGGACAGTTAAGTAGTGGAGCAGGTTGCTCCAGGGGTTTGTATTTTCTCCTCCGGAGGTTTTCAGGACTGGACTGGGTAAAGACCTGAGCAATGTGGTCTGACTCCAGAGCTGGCCTTGCTTTCAGCAGGGCACTGGATGGGAGACCTGCTGAAGTTTTTACCAAAGTGAATTATCCTGGATGGATACAGAAATTTTGGGAAGGATTGACTGCATCAGCAAGGAAAGGGGGTCATCCTTTATGTGAGAGAAGTGTGGATGTCTGGAGCTTTGCCTTGGAGCAGTTGATGAGCTAGTTGAGTTTGTGGGTCGGGATTATCAGGCAGGCAAATGTCAGGTATGTTGTGATGTCTGCTATAGAGCACCTATTCAGGAAGAAGAGGTTCTCCCTGAAGAATATTTTTCCTGAAAAACAGGAAAAAAGAAGGATCCCAACCCTGGATTTCAGATGAGCTTACTTTGTTGTGTTCATTCATCCTTTTCAAAGAATTCCATGAAAGATGGCCCTGGAGAGAAGAGGGTTCCAGAGGAGCTGGCTGATATTTAACAATCACCTTGTCCAAGTCAAGAATGGTCTGTCTTAATGAGCAGGAAGTCAATTAAATTTTTCAGAAGGTCTGCATATGTAAACAAGGGTTCCATGACAAGGGTCTCATAAAGCAGCCGAATTTATTTCATTTGCCGGGGAAGTAGCTGAGCACCTATATGAAGCCTTTACACACATCATGGCTACATCCTACACTGAATCAGTATAAAGAATATTCATATGATTGCTTAAGAGAAAAATAATCACAAAAATATATTAAGTAACAAATATTACATAGCATGCTGTTTGCACTATACCTTGACAATTTATGAAGCATAATTTAGGACTTGGGTGATGTCTTGGGTTAACAGCAATGTATATCCTGGCTATCTTTCACAGGCAAAGCAGTAGGTCAGGTGAAGGTGGAAGGGCAATGGCAATGCTATTCCATCTCCTGGTCTCACAGAGATAAGCATCAAGGTGCACTGGGGCCTCAATGAACAGCAAGGTTATACAAAAAAATGAAAGCACAGACACTGTCTGACAAGGAGGCTGCGAGATCTTTTTCCTATGAAACCCATGCCTGGAGTTCCAGAATAGCTTGAAAAGTCAAGAGTCCTTCTAATTATTTGTTTGGTTTTTTTTTTACTAGAGCTGCACGATAAACACACATATCTGGGTACATTTCTGAAAAAAAGACAGATGAACCAAAGGAAAGCAGGCAAACTTTTATTGAGGAACCATAGAGATCTTAAAAAAGGAACTTAAAAAATACGATAAAAATCTATCACCTCTTTCTGCTTTTAGCTGACCTATATATCACAACAAAGAATTTTATATTATAAGAAACACAACCTGATTTAATTATACAGAAAATATAATTCCATGTTTAAATATGTAGCATTTTCTTAAAAGAAAAAAACAAAAGAATAAACCATATCAACAAATGCTTCAATTCCAAACATGTCCAAAGAAGTTAAAATTCCTTTTTTTATCTCCTCAGACAATTACAGTTAACTTCAGTAAAATATTACAACTGCTACTTTCTGCATGTTTTATATTTCAGTTATCATATTACTGGAGGTAAATAACCCAAATCGATTAACCAGAAAACCTGTACTATAACATTAACAGTCTCATATCAGCCCTTCAGGGGGTTGTGTATTTCAAAAGGAAAACCAGAAAAAAATCTGAACAAAAAGATCACATAATAAAAGTCTTTATGATGCAGATAAAACAATATATAGTTATCATAAATATTAGCAGAGCTCCCACCTAGCATGTTAATTTTTTCTATATGTGAATCAACAGTAGTTTTGCCCTTAATTAAAGCAGTTATTGAAAAGATTTGGCCCTTTTCTCATTTATTCTTTTTATCTTACTCCATGTCCTCTCTGAAGTATGCCAATTAATACAGCTACAGAAGTTTTACCAGCATCATTTCTTAGATCTTCTAATAACCCCCTGAGCCTGAAGATGCTTTTCTTTCATATTCCATCAAATCCTGAAGTTTTAACAAATGTCTTGCCTTATTCAAGCCTTTCTCCTTTCTTGAAATGTTTTATAATTATTTACTACCAAGAGGAAAAGTAGTTGATATATATCACGATGTCCCCTTAAAATCTGTAGCAGGAAAAACAAGATTCCCCAAAAGAAATAGTAGAGAAAAATAGCAAAGGAAAGGGAAGGGAAGAGGGAAATTCATGCTAAAAATTTCCAAATGGCTAATATTTTTTGTCTTCTGATTTTGCTTCCATTTTTTCACTAGCTTTTTTATTTTAATGTCCGAAGGCTCCTTCATCAGACATATAATCTCTTTCTTGTATATTACATAAATAGTTTTCCACAAGGCTTTTCATAAGTTTTCCTTTATCAGTACTCCACCATTCTTTTCCTTAAACAGCTAGCTGTTTTCAACATCAGCTATGATGTTTCCCAGATCTATGTCTCCCCATTGTGTAACAGCATAATATTTTTCTGGTTTTGCCCTGTGTTTCAGCATCCTTTTAGGAATCATTCAGCCTGAAACACTGTTGTTTTCCATGCACTAACTAGATATGTCTGTAACTTTGAACAAAACCAGATTGTTATCTATTCAAGGTCTTCTTTAAAATATTTCCTAGCTAGTTTCTGATAGACATATTAATGATTGAACAGAAGTGATAGGATTTAATTTCAGTTAACTATTGATGTTTACCTCTGAGCTAGCTACCTTATAGTTTCTTTATAACCAATGGAGAAAAAAAAATACTGTATCAGATCAGATACAGATGTCTACATTGCAATACACCCTGTGGTGCTTTATCATATAGAACATTACCATCTTTTTGTTGCATTCCACTGCTAGACCTCTCTGTGGTTACTCAGGTTGTCTCTTGTGTTTACTCATTAACTCTTCAAAGCAATGAAAAAGAGAGGATTGTTGATGGCAGGTTAGGTTGAGTGCTTTTACACAACATAACACTTTATGGTAAAGACTAACTGCTGCTGCAAAAAAAAAATTATTAGATGTAGAATGGAAAAAATTGAGGAATCTGGAGTGGGTTTTTTTGTTTAAATTATAAGACACTGATGTATCATTGCAATAAGATTATCAGAAAAATGCAGGTTAAGAAAATAATATTCAAATACTGCTGACAAAATGAAGAAGAAATGGATGGCAAATAAATACTTTGTTCAAGACCAGCAACTTTGCAGAATTCTGGGGTTTGGCTTGGAATAAATTAATCATGATTAATGCTTAATTTTTAGAACAGATCAGCAGAGATGGCAAATCCAGTCATCCCCTCCCA
>VZTU01025172.1:0-40800 GCA_013400835.1 Zapornia atra | reverse complement strand
AAAAAAAAAAATCACAATGAAGGAGCAATGCATTTCCATTCGCTGTCCTTGCTTGTCTTAGAAAAAGCCCAGGATAGAGGTGTTTATGCTTGGGGTAAAACAGACATATTTATTTTGAAAATATCATAATAAAAGCCACACAGAAAACAATTTATTGGTAACTAAACCTCTGCGCAAGGGAGACATCTTTTTTAAGCTACTGTTCAAGATTCAAACATTACTCCAGACTGAACAGAAACATTAGATGTAAATATACATATCAATAAACCCTAAAGCTCTTCATCTTCATAATGCAATCAGTGGGCATATTTACATTAGTGCCTAATGGCAATATTTGTGTGAGTAACTAATTTCCTACATTTCATTTTACTCATACATCTCCCAAGTTGAAGTGCTGACTACAACTACAGAAAAGAAAATTGCATTGCTGTGGCTGCAATAATCTGTACCAAAGGTCAAACCAAAAGCCAAAACTACCAAGTATGTGTAACAATTATTTAGATTTTCTAAATATCCGGGGAGAAAATATTCAATCAAGTCATTTGTATGTGATCACCCTGCAATAAGGCCATGTATCTAATATCCTGTAACCCATGCAGTAACTCTAATACATTCAGGAGGCCCAAATTCATAAGATCCAAGATTTTTCACACTTGTAAAAAAGATTCTGATGCACATAATTCTGAAAGAAATGAGATAAAGTTTAGATATCTCAAGTTCTTTGAATATTAAATAGTGAGATTTTTATGCCTGGAATTCCCCAGAATTAATCCGTATACTGAACCAGAATAGACTAAAACATTAAGAAATATAAAAATGTAAGGAGTGCCTCTTTGAGAAGGTGTGGTTATCCTGAGCTGTAAAGGTGGGCATTCAAGGAGTATCGGTAGATTGTGTTGGTTCATACTTATAATAGCTGCAGTGTTATGTAGTTCATCTGGGAAGCAGATGAGCTAGCTCACCCTCGGAGATGATTATACCTATAGGCTATATTTTGAAAAGTTTCAGAAAACCGCGAGGCTCAGAAATAATCTGGATATTCTTTGCTGCTAAGTAGAGGCTGGGCCACTGCACAGAGAACAGTGGAAGATGCATGGGTTCAGAGAGAAACAGCAGAGGTTGTTCTTGTCACCTACTAAGGATGGATGCCTTTAAGAAAAAGTAATTTTCTGTGTTGACCCAAGAGTCAGAACAAGCAGCCTGACTGCCTACACAGCTAAATAAGAGCAAGCCAGGAAGTGATCTCAGGGGCCTAGATTGCCAAAATGTTGACCACTTCTGAAATGGCAGCATTCCCTTTGGCTGTGCTAGCACATTTCCAGTTCAAACAAGGAGCTGCTGATGAGGGATAGAACTCTGCTAGATTTGGCTCTTGTGCTAGATTGGCTCCTTTTACAGTGTTCTAACTTCATCCCAGCAGCCTTTGTATTTGCATTCATCCCTCCATGATCTCCATCCATATTCCCAAAAACAGTGTTTCATGTATTAAAATAATTTCTCTCACGTACTGCACATAAACCGTCATAGTACTGGGGACTGGAAAACAGAAAACAATTATTCTGTTGTCATACCACATGTGCTCCATATGAGGTCCAGAGTCAGGTAGTTGGTGATGTGGATATGGCCAGTCTGCTTTAGATGGTGCATTGTGGACATGAACTTAAACATGATACATGCAACTTGTCTCTTTTATTTTGCAGTACAAATGCATCAAGATATCCCTTTCTTTCTTCTTTGTGGAGTTCTTTTATTGGTCTTTTGTTTCCTTTTTTTTTGTGTCTAATAAAAATGCAGCAGCGATACACTTTATTAATTTGCAATTTTTCATTATCATCCATTAAGAACAGCACATTGTACCAGCAGTAGAGCAGCTGAGTGACAAACAAAACTGTCTAACTGAAAACAGAGGGACAAGAAGAAAATGAGTATTGTGGAGCAGCAGCTAACAGCAGCTGCTGTGAAGGTGGTACTCTGAGGAATGCAATACACGACTGGAAGAAGTTTAAATTACACCTTGTCATTTTAGATAAATTGTGAAATCCCTAAAAGAGTAAAAAAAAAAAATAAAATTTCAGTGGTAATCATAGCCACAAACTGGAAAAAGACTATTCTGATTCATATCAGTTCCTGTTTGGACTTGAAAAAAAATTAACATTTTACCAGAATGCAGAAAAGAATGAAGCAAAATGTTGGAAAAAAATCAAGGCAAGACAATGTTAGAATAGAGTGGATTAAATGGGAAATATAGATCACAGCAGCAGAAAGGCGTGAAAGAAAAAAACTGCCTAAAAGGGGACCCCTAACAGTGTTAGTGACTGATTAAGCTGGGCAAAACTCTAAGCATTGTCCAGCTGCTCAGTAAAGCTGTTGTATTTAAACAAAAAATCATGCCAAAAATTGTAGACAAATATCACGACAATCTTAAAAGAACAAAAAATACACACCTGGCATGAATTTTTTATTAATTGCTTATACAGATTATGAAAACATTTCGGATATAGCTAAAGTAAGTGCAAGAGAAACTCAGTAAGTTAATCATTGCAGACTATATGAAAACATTGCAATAGTACTACTGAAAGATATGGGAGGTCAGCCTTTTCACAGGTATGTTTGTTAGCTAATTACCATCGATCATATTTGACCTCAGTAAAAAAACAGTTGTGAGCTATGTTTTTATCCCAGTTCACTCTTAACAGAAAGATTTGGTGAACTTTCACATTGATATAAATGAAAGTTTAATACATGGACACACTTCACAATGAAATGTGCACCTTGAGTCACCAAGGGCAAAGGAAAGGAAAAATTTTACCATTGCTGAGTATAGGAATTGCTAATTGATGAGTCTGGTACATGAGAAGGCACCTGGTTGGAATAAGTGGTATTTATGTATCTCCTGAGGGGTGATAAAGTCCTTAAATTAGCAAGAAAAGTGTCAAGCCTGCCTTTGAATATGGAAGAAATAATTATAAAAAGGAAGCATTAATAAGAAAGATTAAATATATGCACACATCCTGGAAAGTTCAGCTATGGTGAACAGCTACAAAATGAAAATATTCCATCAAGAAAGCGCTTTTGTAGTAAGTGCAACCTAAGACATAAAGTAATGTGGGGGAGGAATTCTCAATAGAGTGAATATCAGGAAAACATTATCAGCAAACTATCTGTTTTTAATGAGAGAGCATCTTTTCATTTTAAATTTGAGGTAAAAAGATAAAGAACTTTTCCTTCTAGTTTTATTCTTTGTCTTCTGGAAGTGTTTAAAATTGTTCTTCTCATTTTATGTATAGCGAATACCTGTTTTATTTGTATTTCACCTTGGCTTTTAATTGCATTAAGGGTGCTTTCAAGACAACTGGCTGGGAAGCGGTCATTCCTTGTGAGTGAGTTTTCAAACAAACAATATATGGGATATACTTCAATAAATGCCCAGCTCATAATAGCATTCCTCAGAGTACTACAAATACCCAGGTTGAGTCCCCCAATTGTTGTGTGGCAATCAAGAGAAACATCCTCTATGGGTTGGTAATAAACAGAAAGGCTCTCTGAAATGCTATAAAATAGAAGGAGCATGCCAGCAAAGGTTCTTAAAAGTGCCATAATAAAGATTGCTCGTAAGTTCATGGTGCAAGTGCAAAGGAGCCAGGCTTGGAAGGAGGACTGGCTAATTAGAAACTTTATTGATAAAAAAAATTGAATGGGCAATAAATTGTCTTTGAAACAAGAAAAACCCTTTGTTTCTGTTAATCAGGTAAAAAAATATTATTTCATATGTTAATTTCTTACAAGGCAATTATTTTATTCTCAGATATGAAAACGTTATGAGATTATTAATTTTTTTATTAATTTTTTTTTGGCCTAACACGGAAGACTTTGTCAAGGATACCTGAATATGAAATTTGGTATTTTTAATATCTTTTGAACCCTAAAGTTGCTGTAAACATAGAAGTGATGAATAACTAACTAAATGTCCACCACACAGTTAACACAAATCTTTTCTAAACTGGTGTATATTACAGCTGCTTTAGCCCATAAGATAATACATATGAGGAGCTCTTCTTCAGAATTTTTCCCAAGATCTTCCCTTAAATAAATAGTGTCTTTTTTCTCCCAAATGAAAGTAATTTTAAATACAAAAGGAAAAGGGTTACTAAACTTCTATGGAAATTTGTCTCTGTAAGATGTTTTCTTTGGTTCCAATAATAATTCATATTTAGTCTGCTGCTTAATTTATTTTGAATCTTAAGAATCAATTTTAACAAAAGTGACAGCTATTAACTTGTCTCACTGGCCAATATACAAGAACATAAAAGGAGAAACACATTAAAAAAAAGAGAGACTGAAACTAGGATTTGTTGTTTGATAACAAATTTTGAAAGAAATGGATTCCTGACAGAGAAAAAAAATCTTTTGGAAAGACTGAAAGTTTCTTTTTTTCATGGGCTCAGAATATAAAAAGTTTAACAATCTCAAAGATTTTCAGTAGGGGAGATCTTATTCTGTTCAACTCTAACTGGAACGCTAAAAACACTTGCGAATAACTATCATTATCTTAACAACAATTTAAAAGTCCAGATAATTTTCCATATATTCAGATTTTTAGTTAAAAAAGACAACTAATACATCTTTACTGTGTGACCAAACTTATCTCTACATTAAAGAGCATATTTCTGAATTATGTTCAAAGGATGTCTTAATACTAAATTAGAGGTACCCTGCTGGTTGAACACATTGAATTGAATGACATATCACATCATCATAGCAGAGAAGGATAAGGACAATTCAAAGATGTATCTTTTCCTTGGATTTCCTTATGACTGCTATATCTAATGAAAAACAGGCAGACCTTTCCTTTATTAAAATATAAAATTAACAAAACCAGTTAAGGAAGATAATTTCCTCCAGAAATTATCAAAAGAAGGTAATTTCCTTTTTTCCCCAGAATTTCTAAAAACAAAAATCTAAAATAATTACTTTGACATCAAATAAAATTCCCAACTGAGAAATGACCAAATCAGAAATTACTATTTCAAACAATAATATTTTTTTTTCACACAATTCCATTTTTACAGGATTTAAACGATAGTTTGTTTTACTATCTGAAGTTTTAATTCTTTTATTTTTTCTGTATCTATTTCTTTCTGGTTCTTTTAGAGTATTTTATAAGTAAAAACCCCTTACTTCTTATTTTCCTTGAAGCCCCCAGAACAATTAAACTATTTCTGTGTTTAAGGTCTCCTTGTAGAAGTCTGCCTGTTCTCATAGTTCTTATTAATTTTCTCTTTAATCTGTGTAAGAGAGGTGGAACACAGTTGTTTATCACTGTTGTGTCTGCTTCCATGACAGGGAAGGTCAAATCTGCATTGCATTATGATTGGCACAGATTGGGCTCTCTGTCTTCTCAATGTTGTGCAATTAAATACAGAAATGTCGTACTCTTTCTGGTAATATATGCTGCATGCTTATCCAGGCTTTGAGAAGACTTTGAGAGGACTTAAGAGCTCATGAGAAAAGGGTGAAGTTATGGGCCTACAACTTTTTCCAGTTCCTCCAAATCCATTGATGCCTCATTGCTGGATCTTGAGCAAAGAAATAGTAAAATAGAAGTATTCTTTTAAGAGAGGTTTTATAACGTGAAAACTACACAATTCTAAAATTATATCAGCTAAAATGTAAGTATCATAGCGATTAGTCTGTCACTACCTAAATTGTTTTAGGACAAACACCCTCCAAGATTAACTTTGAAAGTCAACTTTATTACCCTTTTTTCTTCAACTCTGATTTGAACGCCAACAATTTCCCAGTTATCACAAGGAGCAAGTTCTATATTTTTATTCTTTCAAAATATACAGAGTACAACTGCTCTTCAAACTAGTTATGTATTGCATTCCTAGTGTTTCTAATATTACAACTTGGTGTTTTCAGGTGTTTCTGCAATTTTCTGATCCTCTTTAAAATAATACTGCAGTTAGAGATGTAGAGGAGCACAGATTGAATTTCTTTCATATATATCACATTTCATAAGAAATGAACACTTGAGTAGACTTCCTGGCGCTCTTGTGAAGAAGTAGGGTTAGTCTCATTTTACATGAAGAAATGAAGCTTGAGGACACATACAAAGAGAATCTGCAGCTGAGTGGTGGTTACAGATTAAGAACCAGATGCTCATTGACCTCTTTGCACTTTGTGAAAGGAGCCATAAAAATCCCAGCTGGAATCAAAGAGGATTTCCCTGATCCTGCAGTTACAGCAGTCATGCAACAGCTTGCTGAGGAGCCAGCTATGAGATTATAGGCCTGAAGCAGAGAGGCATACTGAGCTCCTCTAGCTGGAAAGCTGATGCTTCTGTGCACGAGCACCCAGGGAAGAGCAGCAGAGCTGTGGGTGAATCTCCTCCATCAGATTCAGAAAATTGCATAGCAGTTCTGCCATAACACAAGGTCACAAGGTGACTTTGCTCTGGAAACCAGGCTTAGCCTTGTCTACACAGGTGACATTACCTGTGACAAAAAAAGGTACATATGAAACATCCATTTAACAGCCAGAGGAAGCAAGGATGCAAAGGAGAAGTAAAGAGTGCTGGGTTTCATAAAATCTCATTGTTTATGGCTTGGGGTAGACATTAGAAGAATGCTATCACTGCTCCTTGTTTTGGATTTACATGGCAAGATTTTGGTAGAGGTGGTGGGGCTACAGGGGTGGCTTCTCAAAAAAAAAACAAGCGGCAGCTTTTTGCCACCAGAGAAAGGAATGAAAAGTGGTAAGAAACTTTGTAGGCATCAAGTTCACTTGAAGAAGTAAGAGGAAGAAGTGCTTCAGGTGCTGGAGGAAAGATTCCCCTGCAGCCCATGAAGAAGACCATGGTGAAGCAGGTTGTCCCCCTGCAGCCCATGGAAGACTCTACCTGAGGATTCCACCAGATTCCATGCTGGAGCAGGTGGACACACGTGAAGGACACTGTGACCCTGTGGGAAGTCTGCTTTGGAACAAGCTTTTGGCAGGACCTGCAGCCCATGGATTCAGGAGCCCACACAAGAGCAGGTTTACTGGGGGGACTTGTGATGCAGGGGGGGGCCATGCTGGAGCCATCTGGTCCTAAAGGTCAGTACCTTATGGAAGACACCCAGGCTTGGGGCAGTTCAAAAAGAGCTGAAAACCTGGTGGAAAGGACTCATGTTGGAGAAGTTAATGGAGGACTGCCTTCCATGAGAGGGAGCCTATGCTGGAGCCCTCCTCTGAGGAGGAAGGAGCAGCAGAGACAATGCATAATGAACTAACTGCCACCCCCATTCTCTGTCTCCATGTGTTGCTTGAGGGGAAGATGGAGAGAAATTTGGAATAAAGTAGTGCCACGGAAGAAGGGAGGGGTGGGGGAAGTTGTTTTAAGATTTGGTTTTATTTCTCATTATCCGACTCTGTTTTGATTGGGTAATCAATTAGATGCTTTTTGTTCTGTGTTGAATCTGTTTTCCCTATGATGTTATTTGCTGAGTGATCTCTCTCTGTCCTTATCTCAACCCACTAGCCTTTTATTATACTTTCTCTCCTGTCCAGCTGAGGAGGGGAGTGATAGAGAGACTTTGGTGGGCATCTGGCCTCGAGCCAGGTTTAAGCCACCATACTCTTGTAAATCTCTAGCACTTTCTTTTTGTCTGGGATTTTATAGCAGGGTCCCTTCTAGCACTTTCTAGTGAATATAACAAAGAATAGAGCAGGATTAATGAATCAGCCAACAGTTGGCCACTTGTCTCCACTGAGGTTAAAAGACTTGAGGCAGCAAGCTTAAATTTCAGGTGTACAAAGTCTCCTTTTTGCTTTCTGAACTGCCCATCACTATGCATTTCACAGGGTGCCTCAGTAGGTTGCAGAGCTGCTCAGAGTAGCCCACATGAAAAATACTGCTCAGACTGCATTAACAAATGTGTAGGGTTCTTTTCCTCCAGGAGTGGCACCTATCCCAAGGGCTCCATTATCCAGTTCCCCTTGGCTGTGTGGAAATAATTAATTTCACTTGAGTGGCTTTTGTTTAGAAAAATGTTCAGCTGAAGATATTTTGTTTTCAAGGCTGAATTTCCTCGGTTTGATTATTGTGCAAAAAATGAATCTACTGTGTTTTAAATGGAAGACATAGTCATAAAACTCTCTTGTCCATTAATTCCAAGTTGCTGTGCTGGCATCAATTGAGTATTGATCTACTGAAGAGATTTCAGTTTCCTGTAGTTTTCTTTTCTTCTCAGGCACCCTTGAGATGCCTGTATGGTTTAGTAGACAAAAACATGATAGTATTTTATTTGCATGTCTATCTTATTCCTCTGTTAAATATCTAGTGTGTGATGAAAGAAGAGGCACAGAAAAAGCATCTTGAACTAGTATTCTGATAGTTTGCTGGAGAGCAAAAAAAAGTGTCAGTTAATGGAAAAAAAATCATAGACATTTAAAATCACATATTTTTGTTTCTGTCTTTGGTAAAAAATTTTGGCAAAATCAAATAGACTTGGGTGCATTTAAATTTGTTTTCACGCAGAATTGCTTCGGAAGTAATATTGAGTTATCTTTATGGTATCCACCTGGTATAGATACGCTAACTTGTGAAAACTAATATGCTGATTTTAATGTGCAATATTTTCATCCATATATTTAATTTCAGCCTGACAAAATCTAAACACGTTAGTCATGTTAGTCGTCTTGTACTCTTTTCAGTGAAAGGAGATGGGCAGGTCCTTTTCATTACAGCATAGAATCATAGAATGGCTTAGACTGAAATGTACCTTTAAACATCGTCCAGTCCACCTCCCTGAAATGAGCTGGGACATCTTCAACTAGATCACTTGCTCAGTAGCTGTCTGACCTAACCTTGAATGTTTCCAGGCATGGGGCATCTGCAACCTCTCTGAACAACCTTTTTCAGTGTTTTGCCACCAACATTGTAAAAACTTCCTTCCTTATATCTAGTCTGAAATGACCTTTCTTTAGCTGAAAACCATTATCGTTTGTCCCATTGCTACAGGCCCTTCTTTCTTATAAGCCCTGTTCAGGTACTGTTAGGCTGCAATAAGGTCTCCTCGGAGCCTTTTCTTCTGTAGGCTGAAAAAGCCCAACTCTTTCATCCTGTGTTCAGACGAGAGGTGATCCAGCTCTCTGATCATTTTAACTGCCCTCCTCAAGACGCACTCTAACAGATCCATGTCTTTTCTGCGCTGAGAACTCGAGCTAGGTGCAGTACTCCAGGTCTCACCAGACTAGAGGGGCAACATACCCTGATATATTTTAAGATAAATACCTCAATCTAAGAATCTTAAATTTAGCTTTTTATAGAGCCACCCAGAGATCTCATCAGGAGAGGTCCATGGAGATTTAATGCATTCTACAATGCATATGATCTGCACAGATGCAGTAGGCATTTTGAGGTGTCTAGGAGAATATGTCAGTAACTATAGTGGTAGGGTGGCATACTATTTCTGTAAATCCTATTTCACCAATCTCTGCTAAACATTAGAAATTGCTTGGACATAGGTTGGTGCATTTTCCCTTGCCCTTCCAGGTACATGCTGTGATCAGTTGTCTTTTCAATGTGTCATACAGACTGTTTCATTAGAGAGCTGGCACTGTGACATCCAAGAATAATCTTGCGGTGTTTATGCTGGAGACCTGATTCCTGATTCCAGTCCTTCTTAATACTGAGAACATCTTACAGTCTGGAGCAGATTTCCTGGGCCTACTATCACTAACCTGTGATAATCAGGAAAAAATTAAATTGCGCATGCTGTAAGTAAAAACAACTAGTATTATCCATCCTTTTGTCTTTTGCATCATGGTGTAAATATCACCTGTGGATCTTCCCTGAGAACCTACAGACAGCAGTTTCAAGGGTTAGCTTCATCAGTCTGTCATCTAAGCTCAGTGCTGTTTCTGATTCTCTGCCAGATTTAGTCAGCAGTAGCTCAGATCTCTGCTGTGATACCAAAATGCCCTAACAGTGTCTAAATTCATTGTTCTTTCTGTCTTGAAAAGACTTCCTGAGGGTAAAATTTGGGAAAATCAGTCTGTGCCTAGCAGTTTGCCTTGTTCAGGGGATATGTTTCACTACCTTCAGGACTCTGGGAATTTCAGCAAGTAGAAAATAAGTCAGCAGTCTCCAACAGATGCCATGAATATGTGGGGTGAGGATTTCCCAGCAGCTTATGTTTTCAGGCCTGATAGAGTGCCAAGAAAGAACAATTATATTTGGAACTCCCACACCACAAGTCACTTCATGTGACTAGTGGTGATACCCTATGGAGTGAGTCATAAGCATACCATGCTCTTCAGTGACTTCAGTGAGAGTGGTTTCACTTTCACTTTTTTCCTTCTATCTAGCATTAATGTGAAGTGCACACACATAGAAGAAAAAGGAGCAAAGTTAGGTATTTCAAATATTGCTGTTTCTCAATATGATCACACAGATTTCTGTAATATTAGATGCGAAGAAACACACAAAATTATGTTTACAATTATAGTACTGCTGGAAGAACCTTCACGCTGTAAAGAGGACTCTTACTATAAGTAGTACCAGGCACATAGAGCAAAATTCAGAGATCTGCCTACTAGATAACTCATTAATCCCCAACATTAGGCAAAACTGGGACATGTTGATTGACATGGTTAGAGGGGAACAGCATGGGAGCTGTAGAAGGTTTATTTCCTTTCTCATTTATGCTAGCAGGAGGCATAGAACGCTAACAATAAAAGCAGAAATTTAAAATGTACATTGAAATGATTACATTGTTGAATTTTCTGATAAGAGATCACTTCCTTTCAAAATAGACACTCCGACATGTTGAATATAGCATATAGTAGGTCATCCAACACAAATCTTCAAATGAATTAATGGTCATAATGTTATATAATAACATTTAAATAATATTTTGATTTACGTATCTTCTAGGGAAGTAGGATTTTATTTGTGGCTGTGTGGTGCAAGGCTAAGGAAAAATGACAAATGGTAAGAATCTAAATCTGAAATTCATAACAAAGACCATGATTTTGCTATTAATACTGCTATGAAATTTTTTCTTTTGAAATCAAAGTGTGTTCATGAATTTTTTCAATCCATTAAGAAAGATGTTCCATATTGACTGTGTATATAAAGTAAGTAGTACACAAAAAATAAAGGTTGAAAAAAAATCAACTGAATTATTCTACTTAATATTCTACTTATTCTACTTGATATTATTCTGCTTAAGGTCTGGGAACAAATATCATGAAAAATATTATTTGTAATTTAACAGGGTTGCTAGAAGCCCTATCCTCAATGTATTGTATTTATTAACCACATATGCCTTTACCTTCTTCAGGCTGCAGTGATAGTAACGTATCTGTCATTTACCTCCAAGAAAGATTCTGCTGATTAATAAATTTATTCTAGATTACAAATAGCAGCCCACAGTTATCTTCTGACAACTTTAGGTATTCCCCAGTTTTCAGTTCCCAATATCGTTTTCCAATCTGTTAATTTTTAAAAATAAAGTCCTTCTTAAAATAGTTTTGATATTTGAAAAGCTATCTGAGGCTACAAAAATTATGGATTGTAAATGCTTGAAGAGATTTATTTTTATTATCCATGGTTTTCTCTGGTGGGGAGAACAATAGATATCCATAGTATTTCAGGATGTGCACAAATACTCTCCTGTAAGCACAAGGAAAATCTGAGGCATACATGTTTGTTTTACTAACTGTTAACATGACTATATGAAAAAAGTATTTCCAGTCTAATGAATGGATATTTAACTTCAGACTAGACTATTAGACATTCCATTAATCCAGATGACAACACTTCTCTTCATTATAGAATAAAATCCCCCTGCTCCCTTCCCCCCCCACACACACCAAGGGGGGCTTACAGGAAAGCAGGAGAGGGACTGTTTATAAAGGTATGTAGTGACAGGACAAGGAGTGATGACTTTTAATTGAAGTAGGGTTGATTTACATTAGACATTAGAAAGAAATTCTTCACTATGAGGGCAGTGAGGCCCTGGCACCGATTGCCCAGAGAAGCTGTGGCTGCCCCCTCCCTGGCAGTGTTCAAGGCCAGGTTGCATGGGGATTTGGGCAGCCTGGGCTAGTAGTGGGTGTCCCTGCTGGGGGGTTGGGACTAGATGATCTGTGTGGTCCCTTTCTATGATTTTATCATCAGAGTATATCTGAATCTATAGCTGTAAAAGAAGTGAAAGTCATTTACATTTCATTCAAAAAGTATATTTCCCTGGAGTAGACTAAACTGCTAAAACATGAGATTGCCATAATTACTTTTTTCAGGCATAGTGCCACCTCATCTTCTTTTATTTTTTGACATCTTAGTTTGACACTCGTTGGAAGAATTAACACTAAAAGAAACATCATAGTCACTTGCCATCAAACCAAAGTCACTTCAATATAGATGACCCAGAAAATTTCTGGGTATGAAATACTTTGCCATGAAAAATGAATTTCTGTGAAGAACATTACACAGAACATTCCTATGCCCTCTGTTATGGATTTTACTTTGAGTAAGATAATGGGGATTTACAATTGTGAAAGTTTCAATCAATTCTACCATGTACAAATGGCTATATACTTTTTGCTCTTAAAGAAGTTTTCATTTTCTGACACTTTTTCCACTCGGCATTACTGTACAGGATAGTAATGCAAGGCAATTGTATGTACAGAATGGTCTACTATAGGACAGAACTAAAACAGATACCAAGAACCTAGTTTGTATCTATAACAGTGAATAACTTTGCAAATAGTATTAGCTATTTTTTTCGTTGTTCTTTACCTTTGTTTTTCATCCTTTATTTATCAAACTTCATTTCATATATAACTGAAAGTATAGTTTTCTGACTTTATCCTCCATATTGCCAATGATAATTTCTGCTGCACCATCAGCTGTAAAATGCAATCACAAACATACTTTTTTGGTGACATTAATGGAGGAAAGACAGTCTTATTCTGAACAGTGAGACCACTACATTAGTTAGATGCCTTCCCCCGAAGAATACATGTGTTTGTTATTCTTACAAGAAGCATGTATCCTATATGGATAAAAAATAAAGTATAGCTATCTTATCACTGAAAATGGACCAGGTATGTGTCTTCTTGATGAGGATGAAAGCACCATTAAATACATATACAAAGCTATTAGTTTTAGAATTTTCTTTCCAGCAGGTAGATGAGTACAATGTCAAGAACTGACTGGTTTTGATCTGTGCTGAGGCAGCCTTCAGGATCAAGTGTTAGCAGCTGTGCATGTAGAAAACAAAAGGTCAGACACTATACTGAATAGATGATCATTAGAAGATAAACTACATATAACCACTTGAGAAACACAGAAGTATAGGGAAATGAGAATGCTGGGAAATAATGAGGCCATATTAAGTCAACACAAAAGGCAACAGTGACAGCAGCGACACTTCTGAAGAAGAGCTGTAGGCTATATCTACTAATCCCTTAAGAACGATAGATAAATTATTAACTTAACTTTTTTAAAATGAATTTTTTGTGGTATTTTTTAACAATAGGAAAAGCTGTAAATGCAGAGGTAAATGTTACTAAAGAGGCTGACAAATCTGTTCAAGCCAGTGCTGCTTCTAACAAATATTAATCCGTTTTGGGATGTTTTATGAACCATATGTGACACCTTATGTAAACTGAAAACAGGCTTAATCATATAGTGCTCCTAGTTCAGTTCTGCCATGGGTAATTTTCTGATATCATTTGATCACCCTGCATTTCTTTGCAAGGAGATAAAACCAATTAATTAAGGTCCTCTCCTCCTTCTGCCTCATTTTCCTCTTACAGCTGTTCAACATTCACAAGTCCTTGCTTAAATCATGCCCTTTTTTAGAACAGTCTGTAAACCAGATCACTAAAACTGTGACTATTCTTAAAGATGAATTGTGTAGCAGATTTCACAAAGGAAATGAAAGAGCATAGTAATGCAGAATGGTAAAAATTTACAGAAACAGAAAAAGTCTTTAAGAAGAAAAAACTATACAGGCATGCCCTGAATATTGCTTCAGCTTCTCAGGTGTGTTTGCCTCCTGCTGTGCACCCCACATGGCCAGGACAAAGACTATTTGAAAGCGAGTGGACTGGATGGAAGATTACCCAACTGCATTCACCAGAGACTTACAACTTTCCCATCACTACTGTTAGTAGTATTTAGAGTAGTACCAAAGAAAACAGTACTTTTAATTAGTTCCTCAGGGTGAACCACTGGAATAGTTTTGTTGGGGGTTATTCACTGGGTTTTTGGTACTCATTTTTGAAAGGATTGTAAGGTCGAGGAGACAGCATACATTTTTATCTTTTCTGAAAGATTTAGCAAACACATACCCATATCTGCTTTGTACAATTGGAAAACATTGAGATGAAATTCGGAAGACTGTCTCCATCTTAGATAACTGATGCACCTACTTTTTATGGTTTTAATATGCCACAAAGCAAAGTCACATTGATTCCACTACAGTCTTCCCAAGGAAAGGTGTGTAATTCCAGTTGCTGATGGGAGATGCTTCAGGGCCAGCCCCATCTGCAGCAGAGCAGCAGATCTCAGCACACAGGAGACTTCCCTGGTTTTCTGAGGCAAAATACCAGGGGAACAGGAGACTTGCCACAAGCTGGCAGATCTTATGGGAACCACTGATGAGGCTGGGTATTGCTAGAGCAACAAGCACCCATCCTCCATGCCTATAAATAGCTAGAAAGCACTCGTGACCTGGTGTGGGCAAACAGTGGCACAGTCAGGGTGTGATGCATCAGCCAGGAAGTGACCTGGCAGTTTGCTTGGAATACCACACAGAGAAGGCCTAGTTGCCCTACCAGCGGAGGAAGTGAGTTCCATTGGTGGTTATCACCAACAAGATGGAGTTGGTAGGGGGTGTGAAAGTCAAGGGCAGATATGGCTGCAGTGACCATGAAATAGTGGAGTTCAATATCCTCAGGGCAACAAGAAGGGTGCACAAGAAGCTACCTACCCTGGACTTCAAGGTTGGATGGGGCTTTGGGCAGCCTGATTTGTGGAGTGGGTCCCTGTCCATGGCATGGGGCTTGGAACTAGGTATACTTTGAGGTCTCTTCCAATCCAAACCAGCCTGTGATTCTATGAAACTCAATGGAGAGAACAGACATCCCAAAGAAAATGGCTCAGTTCACTGGTTGTAGGTGTCAGTTTATCTTCAGTCAAGCATTTATAGGATAAAAAAGATATGCCTACATTCACTGACCCTCTGGGTCAGCTAGCCTACTTCTGGGGAAAGACTCTAAGGAAGCAGAGTACCTGAAGGAGAATTTTAATTTTATAAATGTTGGAAACAGTAGATTTCCATCTGTTTTTGCATAAAATACCACTGTTTACCCTCTGAAAAAGTGGGAAGATTGTAGCATAAGCTTTTTCAAGTTCAAACATATATGTGATAAGTCCCAGCAAAGCAAACCATGCTCTTCTAGCAGAAGTCTGCAGTGAGAATTCCCCCTCCTCCTGTGAAAGTCAGGTCACTGTGGAGCCAGCAGTAAAAGAATCATGAGGCAGCACAGAATGCTTGATCTTTCACCCACAGCAGAGGGTCTTCACATGATCCTGGCAGTTTTACTGCACTTTGTGTTAGGCTGTCATTGAAATAATCCTGGCACAGAGGATCAGAAATGCCCCTGTACTTCCCAGTTGACTGCAGTAACCAGCAGGCTGAAATTAACCCCCTTCTTCTGAATAGATGACATCCCAGGTGGCTGGGGTTGAAGAAACAAGTTGTGAAATCCCTTGATGAACTGTGTTTGTCTGGCAGCTCTGGTGCCCTCCTGGAATGTGTCCAACTCAGACTGACAATCTCCCATGCCAGTGCCAGGGGCTTCAGCTAGTCAGCTTACTTTCACATAATTAAATTGGAAGTTCCTTGGGTGACAGTGGAGTGCTGGGTAGGAAAGCCATCCTTTTATGGTTCAACAGGTGCTACAGCACAGGACTAGGTGTCTTGGTACCTTGCAGCCCAGTCAGGGAGACATTTAGTGAATTTAGGAGTTTAAAGGATAGAGAGTGGGCAACCTTAATTTTAATACTGGGCTTGAGGAGTTTTTTTCATTGTTTAATTCCAAGCTTGTGGTATATCTTTTTCCTTGAAGACACCTCTTTTCTTCTCATATGTAAAATAAAGAGAACGATACTGACCTCCTTTTTAAGGTACTTCAGAAATCCGCTGATGAAAAATGCAATTAAAAATACATGTCATAATGATACTTGAGATTACTTTTACACCAGTTAATGTGCTTCAGATCAAATATGTATTAATCATTGAAGTGAAAACATATAAAGACTTGTATGCTCAGGCAGATACATTATACATGCAGTTACTTCTTGTCTCTTGTGCATTGATTTATGGCATCAGAAATGAACCAAAAAGGAGGACTTAGGAAGTACGTTGTAGAAAAAAGGTGATAAAAAGAAAAAGACATGATGTGCAGCACAATAGAACTGCTGTCCAGTTTGCATCAGTGCAAATTAGCTTTGCAATATTTCCTACTAGGGATACTTACCCAAACTTCATGCATGTTTGAAAAAGGCCTACATAACATACATAGATATTTTTTCCTCATCAGTTTAAATTAATGGTTACAAGTAAGTTCACCCTTTAGCAACATCCTCTGCTCCCAGCTCTACACAGTCCTCTCAGGATAAACAAATATATGTATTTCTGTAAAAGAAAAATACCAAAATATTAAAAAAAGAAAACTAGAAACAGCTATGCAGAATTTAAGTGAACAAGAATACTCAGATTTTAGGCAAAAATCTCTCATTTATCAAGAATGTGCAGCATAGTCAATGCAAAAGGAAACTCTCCAGCTCCACAGTTGTTTCACTTTTTCCCTACAGTTTCATAAATAAACAGCCAAAGACATCAAAACAAGAAGCATAAGGATTTTCTTCCCAGAGGTGGTGTCATCACCATCATCCAGCTAGAGTCAGGCAACCCTGCTTATTCAGAAGGCGTGTTCAGTCTGAAGCTATGGCAAGCCATGATGCTCATTAACACATCATTTGTTGTTTGCTACTATGAAATATGCATGAATATTCTCACGGAAGGGAGATTACATGATGTGTTCTAGCCGCGCACTGTAATTAAGCACACCAGACTTCATGCACTCCTGGCATCCCTGTTTTTGTGGTTGAAGCACAGCACTGACTGGATTTCCCAGTTTCCCAGAAACTCATTATTTACAGTACAGCATTTCTGCTTCTTCAGATGTGCAGTTCCTGATCTCACTACTCACAGCTCTAATTAATGCCTTGAATAAAATTTCCAGTGCGGTACCATTCTGCCATGGTTTTTACTCCAAAAAATGGAGCTTTCTGCATGGTTATTTCTGATGTGTAATTTATATCAAAAGTGGAAGCACAGAATAACACTTTAATTTAGGTTGTAAGGCACCTCAACACCACATCAAATCAGGATACTCATGGCTTGCTCCAGCTGGTGCTTGAATCCCTCTAAGGACAGATACAGCAAAACTTCTTGGGGCAAGCTCAATGACCTCATATAGGCTGTGGGAGTCTATTGGACACCCCCATATATGTCCTTTCTCGTGGTTGAACCAGCCCTATTCCCCCAACCCCTCTTCACAGGGTGAATGCTACAGCCTCACTGCCATGGGGAGTCTCCCCATGCTCCCTCCAGTTTGACCATGTCTTTGCTGTGTTGGGGTCCAAGCTGGATACCTTATCTAGATCTGGTCAGAGGAGTACCACATGGAAGGCAACAACCCCCTCCCTCAGACTATGGGCTGTGTCCTCGTTCATGCAGCCCAGGAGGCTGCTGGCTGCCATTGCTGCCGGGGCTCATCATGGGTTCACATTCAGCTCACTGCCTAGTACCACCCTGAGGCATTTTCCACAGAACGGCTCCCCAGCACCTCTTTTCTCAGTCTGTCCCCTTGCATGGACCCTGTTCTCCCCAGGTCAGCACTTGGCATTTGTACTTGCTGACCTTCACAGAATCACAGAATCATTTTGGCTGGAAAAGACTTTTAAGATCAAGTCCAACCATAAACCTAGCACTGCCAAGTCCAACCACTAAACCATTTCCCTAAACAGCACATCTATACATCTTTAAAGTACCTCCAGGGATGGTGACTCAACCACTTCCCTGGGCAGCCTGTTCCAATGAATGACAACCCTTCCTGTGAAGAAATGTTTCCTATGATGCAATCTAAACCTCCTCTGGCACAACTTGAGGCCATGTCCTCTTGTCCTATATTGCTTGTTAATTGGGAGAAGAGGCTAACAAGATCATGGGGTTTCTGTCAGCCCATTCCTGTAGGTCCCCCTGGCCTTCCCCCTAAGCTGACTGCGTTGCATAGTGGGAGATTGTTACTGTGAAGAAGTCTGTGGAAATGTAATACATATAAGGTTTTCCAGACTGACCTTATGAATTAATTCCAAAAGCAAATGCTTATGAATAAACATTAAGAGTAGCCACAATGCAGTCAAGCTCCTTGCCATAATAGCCTTGTTGTAAAGGGCACTGAGGAATAAAAAGAATAGTTGTGGATAGGCTCAAAAAACTTTAAATAATTGCAATGTTAGAGACTAGCATACTCCCCCATCACTTCTAGTGATCTGATTAAAAAGTGTCTGAAAGAGGAAAAAAAGGGAGAAAAAAAAGAAAAAAGAAAGTCTAATGTTATACTCTATTTATTTTAAAGAAAATTACTTTGGTTTCCCCCAGGAAGATAATAATAAAGGAATTGGAAGAAAGAAAATTCTGAAGATAGGCAGCATCCTTTTTACATGTGTAAGGAAGAGCATCAGAGACTTTAATCTCTTTTTGCCCCTTGTGACATGTTCTTTGAAGAAGAAAAAGAAAGACTCTTAAGTGATTGCACCTGGCAAAGGAGATGTGGTATTTCACTCCCACCCCCAAAGACACCCACAAAATACATTTGATATATTCAAACACTGTGTTGATAACTACAGATGTCTGAGCAGGAGAAGAGGAAAAACAATAATCCGTGAAGGCTGCCTGGTTTGACGCTTTTGCCAAAATTGAAGTTGTTAATCAGTGGAGTTGTTATTGAAATGAAATGCCCACACAGCTCTAGAAAAACAAGGTGGGGGGGCAGAAAGGCAGAATTCAGGAGCTCTGCATGGAAATGTGACAATGAAGGCAAAGAAAGAGTGAGATAAACAATTTGTTTTACTCATAACCTTTCATTTGAAGTGTTTCATTTCAGTTTTGACCTTTTAAATTTTATCACATATTTTGTTTTCTGAGTAATTTTAAGTAATGCATTAAGTAATTTACTGATGTTTACACAAGTAACTCATTCTCTGTGGTTGAATTGGAATGCATACAAGAATTTTTGTAGAGGGTTGAATAAAGCTTGATGACTTATTTTAAAAATATATTTAAATAAAAAATAAAATGAATGACTGAAGTTCAGCTCATATGTGTACAGTAATCCTCATTTCCAAAATATTCAGGTGCAGGAAGATCAGATGAGCATCCATATGTTACTGAAAATTTACACTGAAATAATCAGCAGGGAAAGATTATGGCAGTTTTATAGGGGGTTATATCTTTAGTCATTTTAAATATTTTTACATGGCTTGACTTATAACTATGAATTATAGGAGCTCTGTGGGCTAGGAAAATCACTAGACGTATCGTGCAATTGATCTTTATGCTCAAACATTTATAATGTCAGATTTGATGGAAAGAGTGCAGAGTAGTCTAGAAAGGAGCTATTTCTATGGATGTCCTTACACCTAGAGAAAAATCATAATTAAACATACACTCCAATAATAGTGTAGCTAAGATAAGCAAACAGCTTGCATCAGACACCAGTTCATTTCACAAACCAGAAAAAAAAGAAAAAAAAAGTGCTTCAAATTGATACATTTATACTCTGGTTTGCTATTTCCCAGCTGCAAACAATGGAAGAGAACTGAATAAATCAAAGCCTGTTATTACAGCCATGTTATGTTATATGCTACTCCACATTATCAGGAGATAATGCAATAATATTTTTGTGGATCACTAGAAGTCATAATTCCTGACAACTGTAAGCATGTCCACAAAAAAGGCCACAGCTTTGGGATGCTACAGCCCACTGAATGGGATGGAATGCTGTCATAAGTACTCATGTTGGACAGGGGAGTAACAACTTATTGAGTAGATTAACAATTTGGAAAAAAAAAACCCAAAACCACAAACCTCCACTGCTACAAAAGCTATTTAATACCAGAGATATTTTTACATAAGGCAGATGGGCATAACCATATGAAGTAGAGGATTACACTAGGAAAGGAGCAGCATATGGCTACAGTTATGCTGCATGGGAGATGGGATTGCAACATCACTGTGCTGCAAGAAGCCAGGCATCATGATGCAAATAAAATTTTGGCTGTGCAAACTATATGGAAACTATACATGCCACCTCTGACCATATGAAACTACTGAGATTCTTAAATGTTAGGTCTGTGCAGGAAGTCTTGGGCCGTGTGGGCACAGCCTTAGATGATAGGCAAGGAGGGGAGGGCATTATCAGACCAGCTGTCAGTATGTAAATAATCTTCATGGCTATGCTATATTGCTTACTGAAGGGTGAAATGATATACTTGTCTTCACAAAATGTTGGTGTGTGTAAATTACTAGTTGCTACATGTTGATGCTTAAAGAATAATAATGCTGTGGATTGAGTTATACACAGTTAATACTGGCCAACACATTCACTTCCTGGTTTTAAATGTCTCTAAATTTCTTCATAGGACTAGGTATAGCTGAAACAATAATTGCCTCTAACTCAACTTTAAGTGCAAAACCTGGTAAAACAGACTCCCAAGAATGCTACAACATGTTACTTGCCTGGGCAAGGACAGCTTCTTACCTTGTTTTACAGAAGTAGCATATGAGGGTAGTAATCATGTGTTCACATGTAATCATGTAATCACAGAGCCGGGGTGTCTGAAGAGCCTACTCTAAGATTTTCCTTTCTACTTCTTCCAGGGGCTGTTATTGCAAAAAACTGTACTAGTTCATAACTTGGCATATTAACTTAAACCAGCCATCAATTTGAATTTACTTTACTATTTTCAGGCTTTAGCTGCACTAGCTGAGGGCAAGACATGCTGCCTGATGAAGCAGTAGAGCAAACAGCTAGAGCCTAAAAGCTTTGCAGTTACTGCAGCTAAATTTGAGGCGGTAAGGCACAGCTCTGGGGAAGGTGGAGGCAGGGCAGAAGAGGACACCAGCAAGACAGATGAGAATCTGTAGAATCAATCAAAAAAGGTCTGGTGGAACAGCAGTGAGATCTGCTAGGTCAAATGTAGACTGAAAGGTGTTTGATACCAAGACATTTTATTCCGTTGTTCAAGAAACTGAAGGTCTGGCCATTCTTCAGCAGTTTCTCTTTTGGAGGCAACAGGTTTATAGTATTTCAAATGTTGGTTTCATTGCTTAGGTCAAATAAGACTAAGAACTTAGGCTTCAACATAACCAGTGTTGAATTCATGTCCTGTACAGAAATCCAGCACAGATTTCACTGAAGACTGTTACACTGACTGCTTATAGTCCATTGTGGTAAATTTAATTAAATATATATATATATGTGTGTCTTGATTAATCTCCTTAAATCATCTTGCTGGGAAGAGCTCTAGCTATGGACAGCATCCTTGACAAGTGGACATTGTCAGGGAAGGATATAATCTATTGCTAAAAACTTCATACTATAGGCAAGAGGGTAGAACTAGAAAGGAGATAAAGAGGTACATACCACAGAATCGTAGGGGTTGGAAGGGACTTCAAGAGATCATCGGGTTCAACCCCCCTAACAAAGCAGGTTCCCTAGGACAGGTCACACAGGTAGGTTTTCAGACGGGTCTTGAATATCTCCAGAGAAGGAGACTCCACAACCCCCCTGGGCAGCCTGTGCTAGGGCTTTGTCACCCTCGCTGTGAAAAAGTATGAGCACAGAAGAGAAAAATGCTCATTTCTCAGATCAGTATGTCAGTTCAAACAACCTAAAAGTGCTGCACAGGGACATAAACATCAAGCTCAGATTTAATATCTCAATTAAGAAATGTCAGTCTCTCAAGTACCTAAGCTACAATGTAGACTGCCATGTCTTCAGACTTGTAAACAGTTGTACAACTCTTATAATCCAGTTGGGCTCAAGTCTAGCCTGATTATGCTCTCTTAATTGAAATGCAGAATTAACTAGGTCACATAATTCTTCTGAGATCATGAGCGTGGAAGGGGTATGGCTTTTTCTACTTCTCCATGTTTTTCATTATTTTTATATGCATCTGTTTTGCTGTCTTTTGTTCATTTTGTTCTCCATATGCTAATAAATTTTAAAATATAGCTGTATGGATTGCAGCATTTCTCATGTTCCTCATCATTTAACATCTTATTCCAAACTTTGTATTTGGTTATCAATGCTGGCTATCATTTGTTTTTTATATTTATTGGCATCCCCCTGTGGAACCAAGTCTGGAAAAGCTTGTGTATCTCTAAGTAGTTAATGATATCATCATCTTCACCGTGTTTTCATTTTTCTCATCCAAGTGTCTTATCATTAGGTTATATTAAATAAATAAACAGCTTCATCGGTCTCAATGGGTTTCATAACTATGGAATGTATTACAGTGTTCTAGCCAACAATCAAATGCAGCAATACCTAAAGGCAACACATTTTTATATTGGGAAATTAGAAAAAAAAATCCAAAAGTGTGGAGTCTTTGAATCCATTCATATTCAAGTTCTGGAGAGTAACAACCCTGCTGACACCAGTAGCTCTTCTCCACACCTTTTAAACATAACTGAAGCATAAATCACATGGACAACAACAAAAAAATGCTATGCTTGTAATCATCAGGTTATACAGGGCAACAGAAAATTCAATCATTTACATACAAGTAACTTTGAAGCTGTACTGACTCTAAAAATGTAATGGACTGCATTTATTAAGGTCATATTCCTTAGACACATTGCACTTGAATGTAGTCCCTATAAGATGCTTATGTCCATGCATGGCTTCCTGACAACTTCTTGCTCTTAGTCCCATGATTTCTTCACTTTTCTCACATTTCCCCTTAGTCTGTGTGTGTGTGTCACTGTCTAACAACACAAATGATCTGTGGCCTCAAAGCCTCAGGGATCTACACGTCACTTGAAATAAATGGCTTACCTTGATGGAAAGTTTAGGTTACTGAAGAAGTCTGCAGATTATTATCTTGTGGTACTTTTTAAAGTTTTTTTTTATCTTTTTACTACTGGAATTCATTCATTTGAATTCTTCAGTATGGGAAAATTGTGAGCATTTCTGCTGATTGTTATTGTAAGAATCCAGAAAGTGAGATAATTTCAGGGCAAAGTACAAATCCACTGTTTTTTTCTTTAATCCGGCTACTGGTATGTCACTGATAAATTACAACAGATATGTTAATGGGCCAACACCGGCCCCAGTTCTGTTCAGTATCTTCATTAATGATCTGGATGATGGGGCAGAATGTACCCCCAGCAAGTTTGCAGGTGACACCAAACTGGGAAGAGTGACTGATATGCCAGAGGGTCATACTGTCATTGTGAAGGACTTCAAAGAGCTGGAGAAATGGGCTGTCAGGAACTTCATGAAGTTCAGCAAGGAGAAGTGCAAAATCCTGCACCTGAGGAGAAACAACTCCATGCACCAATATATGCTGGGGGCGACGCAGATGGAAAGCAGTTTTGCAGAAAGGACCTGGGGGTCCTGGTGGGCAGCAAGTTGCACATGAGCCAGCAGTGTGCTCTTGTAGCAAAGACGACTAATGGTATCCTAATCTCCATTAGACAGATTGCCAGCAGGTCAGATATTAATGAAGGTTTGTGCCCTGTGTCTTTATGGTAAAAACCAGCAATATATCTGAGTGTTTGTGTCTCATTCTTCAAGAAATTGGAGTTGTGCAAGTGTGTTGCTAAAATGTAATAAAGTTGTAAAAAAAGAAAAATTAGTCACCTGGTTTAACTCAGCCCCTGGAGTAACCTTCCTCTCTTCATTAAGTATGCACGAAGAATCCTAATTTCTTCAAAGCAGAGCTGGCAATTCCGAATATCCCTGTAAGGGATAATTAGACTTAATAGTAATCAACTGTGCCTTTTGGCTTCAAAGGTCAAGAATTACTCCAGCACATCACTAACACCTATGCACTTTAAGAAGAAAATAATTAGTAGGCATCTGAAAAAAAAAAGGATCACCTAGGCAGTTATTTCCAAACCTTTGGGTTAAACTAAATGGAAACATCAGTTTTGAGCGGTCAGGTGCATATTAGTGGTAGTTTCAATCTGTTTCTCTTACTGAGCCATACAATATATAGTAACACCCTTGGGATTCTCTACTGACTAACATGGATGGGAATGTCCTTTGCTACCAAATAATCAGCTATGTGAAACCTAAAAAATTCAGAAAATTCTGTGTGATCAATGATGTTGCAAACAGATTTCTAAATTTCTTTGCTCCTTTTTAGAATTTTATTTTCATTGTTATGAGGAGATTTTCTAGTTGTCCTTTTTGCTTTCGCTCATTTCTCCCAAGGAATTCTAGAAGGACACACATACACATTTTCCATTTTCCTGAATGCCTGAAGTGCTGTTGCAACTGTGTTTGTACCAGTATTTGCTCTCCAAATGAACAGTAAGACAAAAAGTTCTGGAAGGGTGAGTTTACCTTAATGATTGCTCAAGTACTTGCTTGTTTCATAATACATAGATGGCTGAACCATGAAGTTGATCACAAACACATTTCACATTGCACAAGTAGTTATCTTAATACCCTAAACCTCTATGTATTCAGGTATTTACTTGAGATCCATCATTGTGTCAGAGTAAATACTATGTGCAGAATTGTCACAGTATTTGTCAAGATCAAAATGTGTGAAATATTTCTCTAAATGTTGCAAATTAATGCTGAAAGAACCTAGTTCTTTCTTCAAATTCAGTTCCTCATTGTGAGAATATATTGCACCTTTTAAGAATCTCTGTGGATCTCAGCAGCATTTTAAATATTTCTATTTACTAATTGTAGCTCTATGTATTTTGTACAATGTTTGTGATTAACCAATTTTATCCATTACATGATTTTGAATAAAAAGTAAATTTTGAGAAGATAGGTTTCCAAGCCTCTATAAAATTTGGTAACCCCATCTATTTATAGCATCTTTAAGTGACTCATTTTCATTCATTCACTTTGATTTGACACAATGGGTGGTTTTTCCTTTCTCAGATAAATTCAGACAATTTATGTACAATTTTTGTTGTGGAGACTGCTTGATATTTTAGTGTTGAACTGGTTGATTAATGATGGAAGAAATGTAAACTAAAGCAACCACTTAGAAAATTTAGGATTTAAATGGAGACATACACGCACTCCATCTGATTCTTTTTTAAGACCTTTGTAGAGCCTGTAAAGACAATATTTACATGTTATTTCACTTGGTGCAGTATTATTCACATTACAATTTTTTCAAGAAATATTATATTATTGCACTAGTTGAAGAAGAAACTGTTGTCTTCCCTCTGGATCCAGGGACACTACATACCAGAGACAAAGGACTGATGTAGATATCCTCGTGAGGTCATAATTGTTGTTCTACTATCTTCCTATGTGTCAGCTTTTGGACTTGAAAACAAATTTCAGAAGAATACCGATACCAAAATGCAAGTTGAGAGTAAAATTGATTTGCCTGTCATAAGTCCAGAGGCTGGCTTTGCCTGACCCTCCTTAAAGGTTGCCATAAGTGTAAAATGTCCAATTTTAATCAAGGTCATTCATAAGTATAAGTCTACTTCCGCTTCAGTTTAGGGGCCAGAACATTAGCTAATGTAAATTAATACATGTCTACTGAGACCGATGAGGTTTTATATATCTTTCAGCCTGGATCCTCCTTTCTCTTTCTTCATAACCCTCCTCTGTAGACTGTGGTAGGAAATAATACCTTTATTTGTCTTTTTTTCACTCAACATCTTTTCTATTATTGCCTATAATATTTCCTTTCATTAAATAAATGTTTTTTCTCTTTAGCCACCTTTCCATTGGGAATTTTGAGTTCTCAGGTACATTCCTTGACCTTTCCAGCTCATTCTTCTAGGAAAGCTCCACTGCAACTTCTATCTTAAAAAAAATCAGGTTTTCCAAGCAAGGATTTCAATTCACCTCATGTGTTTGATTGTGTAATATTATCTTGAAAAAACCCTGATAAAACTTACTCCAAAATACAAACATCAGAAATTCAGCAAGGTTTGTTGGGGTTTTTTTCCCCTTAAATACACGTTAAATTATAGTTGTTCTTTGAATATTTTTATTGCCTTTCCATGGTCTTTTATGGTAATTAAAAGTCATAAACCACAGCTATAGTGAGTGATTTTATTTTTTTAATGAAATACAGCATAGTGAATTGTCCAGAGAAATAGAGAACGGTATATATTAAATGACTTAAAAAAATGTATTTGTACACTTTGTGCTTTGATAAAAAGAAATCTGACTGGATAAAAAATTATAATGTTACCATTTCATAATTTTAAAAGTATTCTATAGTGGGATCTTGATTTTAATGAGACACATAAGGAGATGTACTTACCATGTCATCAGTTGTTTTTTACAATGGAGTGACTCTATAGGAAACAGTTACTTTGTCAGCGTAAAACAGAAACATATATAGTTTTATTGTGGTGATGCTATATGAACCTATTTCATTGATAAGATGAGAAGTTAAATGTCAAGAGCTCAGTTGGTACAAACCAACAGCACCCAAGCAATGACACTGAAACCTGCTGATTGGAATCCCCACTCCTGTGAACTGTCTAGATAAAGCCTAATTTACCACCTATTGAAAGTCATGAGGGAAGAAAGTAAATTATAAACATATATTTACTTTCTAGTGTGTATATATACACGCCATTATAACTTAAAAGATGTGGGTCGCAAGGTCATTCTTCAGGTCAAGCTTATCATTTCCACATTCCAAATACTTGCAGGCAAGGCAAGAAAATCTGCTCTGTGCTAGAGCTCTTAGCAGAGTTCTATAGCCCAAGGAATGAAGATACCCCTGCCAACACCACCAGGCTGTGCTGTACGGAGAGTGGAACCAGTCCTCTGCAATGAAGGTGTGTGGTATGCTTGCTGACAGTAAAAGTAATGAAGTGAACAACCTCAGCCCATTACTTTGAATGAGATTTGCTCTTTGTCCTCCCTCTCTATGGCTCGGTAATAGTGTGGGCAAGAAGGAGCACACAGAGACACATTTAGTCATTTTCAGCATTTTTGCCAATGAGAAGTATATTGTATCACGGGAGCTATTGCTGTAGACTCTGTAACTGTAGGAGGGCTGATCTCTATTGAAAGATCAATACTATGGCCCTCTATTTCTCATTTTGAAAGAAGTCATTGTCACCTGGCATCAAAATGATGCTTTAAAAATGCTGAATATGATTTGTTCCTCTCTTTAAGGGCCAAGCTTTACCACCCTAACCCAGACAGAGTATTATCTAAAGGCGAATTACACTAGCAGCAGGATACAAATGCTTTCACATATTTAGCTTCAAAAAGCTAGAGCAGTAATGACTTCCGTTCTCATCTTTAAAAAAAGGTATTTTTCCTGTTCATAATTTCCACTGGATCACTTTGGGAAGAAAACACAGGAGATGAGCACATTCAAGCATTCTGAAATCTCTGTATTGAGACCTTCATGCTTACAGAGCACTTCAAAACTGTAGAAATGATATTAAATGGTCACCAAGATTTTCCATGGAGAATTTTTCCTGCTCCACATTTTCATCCCATCTTTTGACCAACAGAGACAGAAGGAGATGGAGGATGTCTTCAGAGCTTTCGGGACTCAAAATATTGAAGATGAAAAATGTCTGAAAAGGGCAGAAAGGTTGTTAGAATATTTTGAAAATGAAGTTATTATTAATAATTGGTGACAAATTTATCCTTGAAATCTACATTTCAATTAAGAAAATGAGAAAGAGCATAAACCATGAACAAATAAAAAGGAAAATAATTATTAAATTTCATTTCAAAAGTTCATATAATTACAGCTTTGTGATTCAGGTTTGAACACCCTACAAACTAAAGACTTTAGAAAAACACATATATCTGATGCATTCAAAGAATGTTAGTTTATAATAACTCATGAGATATTATTAGCTATTAAGAGATGTAAAACTGCTAATCACCTTTAAAAGAAATCTTAGTCAACGGTGTAGTTTTGTCTGTTTTGAATAGTAAAATATGTTCGTTTTAGTAGCATGCTACTTTTTAGTACCAAATCCCTTGGTGCTAGAAAGGTAAGTCCTTTTTATTTAGTGAGCAAATCTAATTATCTTTCCTTATAAAATCTTAGCCGTGCAACCTCTTTCAATCTTTCTGTTTCCCAAGTTCCTTACTTTACAATTACATTTCTGATTTCCCAGAATCATCAACACAAGAATCTTCTATTGGAAGAAAATGAAAAATCTGAAACTGTTCCTAAATGATAACATCCTTTGCACAGATTTCAGGCAGTAGCATTAAATTAGGACTTTTCACTTGTTTTAGGAATTTATTTAATTCATTGATTAATAATAATTCTTTGGATTTTGAGTGTTCCATTGAATTAGAAACTGTGAATAATCACCTGCCATGGGAACATCAGGCTAGTCTTTATCGGTCTTTCTTTTTGTATAAAATTAACCCAAGGGATTGCACCATTATGCTTCTAGAAGGGACCTGTCAAAAAATCTTACATGATTCAGTTTATAAGATTTTCCTTGCAAATATGTCTGTTTCTCCTCTGGGAGTGAGCGAGCGGCACGTGGTGCTCAGCTGCAGCCTGGGGCTGAACCACCACAGAATTAAATTTAAAAAAATATACCGCAGGAATGCTAAATTCATGTTTCAACTTCTGTTTCTGCAGGACAATTAATTTCATTTATTCCTGTTATTATTGCGACTAATTCATTAGCTTGTTTGGACCCAAGATGTGATAGAGATCCCCTCTCGATACATGTGAATGCTCCATTCTTGTCAATTATAAACGTATATATAAATGTAAACATAAACATAAATATACACACAACTACGTTATTATCCTTTGCTAACTATAATCTAATAAACACAAAGCTGATTTTCTAAGATGATTTTTTCTCTTTATACTTAATAAGTCAATTGCTGCTCTTGGAAAAATACTCTAGTTTTACTGGTCAGAAAATTGAAAATCACATTCCCAAATTAAATTAAGAACAAGGCTAAGATCTGAAAGAGGACATTTGTCTGATTGCAGAACATGTAAGTCCCTTCAGTCAGGCCCCATGAAAAGCTAACAGAGATGTTGCTTCTGCCCCAACAGTATAATCACCTTCTTCCCCTGTTGTCTCTGGAGAAGCCTACATCAGCTGGCACTAGCAAGTAGTGCAGAGCAATACTGCCAAATTTACAGGAAAAAACCCACAAAACACTGTTGGTGTTGAGGTCGCAGTCCCTATACTGTAAACACTTTGGAGAATTTTCTTTTGGAATAGCCTTTGTTAGATCCAACAGGTTTCTAGCTTGTGTATTTCTCCAAGACACAGTAAGTTGGGAAAAGCAAGAAATGTATTTCAAAAATATATTTGACATGAACATACCTCCACAACACAGAGAGGAAGCTTCAGATCTTCCTGCAGTGTAGATCAAAATCAATGTTTCTCACCTCTCTCAAGTACACAAGCCTGTATAGTCTGGAAAAGATAATTGACATCAATTACTGACATTGCAGCTCAAGCAAAATACAGAAAAAACCTCCATGCAATTTGACAGAGGATGGGAATGTCACCCCAAGGACTAATGAAGGAGGGAGGAAGAGAGCGACGAAAAGGCTATCTGATATCCACACCCTGCTCCTATATTCTTTGTGCATTTTGGGTACATAAGGTTGGGGATAAAATGCATAGGCAATCCTAAAAAATAGAAGTCAAGGTGTCTTGAGTTTGGCAGGTAAGCAGGCAGAAGAAAGAGTACATTACAGTAAGCAACCTGCTCTAGTGGAGGCTGGCCCTGTCCATGGCAGGGATGTTGGGACTAGGTGGTCTTTGAGGTCCCTTCCAACCCAAACCAGTCTGTGATTCTATGAGTCTGATATTTTCCATTCTCGCCTTACAAAGGAGTGATCAGTACAAGAGAGACCACATATTTGCTTACTTTCAGAAAAGAGTGTCCGAGCCCTGGAAGGAACAACCACCCTGCACGTCTTCTCAGAGAATGAAGCAGTGAGGAGTCTGAGGCTTTTAGCTTCCTCATGGCTTTCCTCTAAGACTGCTGGCCTGAACATGAATGTAGCACCCTTAATTCTATTTTTTGAGCCACCATTTGAAAAATAAGGTTGCAAAACCCAGTGTCACATTACACACATCATTCTTGGAGTTAGCCCTGTGAGGAACTTGGCATTCAGAAAGAGGAAAAATATATAAGCTTTAAAGCTCGAATGTGGTTTGCAGAGGTTTGTTAGTTGTCACCCTGCCACTCAAAAATTCACCAAGAAATATGTCCCTGGCTCCCTATGGGCCCTTTTGGAGCTCTGGCTTATAAAAATAAGTACTTATCAAATATCACATCTCTAGAGACATCTTTGTAAGAGCTGAAGAAACTGGCAATCAATCCAACTACAGTAAAAATACTCTTATGGGCCTTATTCCCTAAGGATTAAATAGAACTTTTAGCCCACTTTCACCCTGGTAGGAAAAGACATAAGAAACCATACAAACTGAAAACATGGGGTTCATATTTTAAAGCCAAAATAAGTCCACAGTGAAAGAAAAATATTCAATAGCCTATAATTTAAATTGCCTCTTAAGACTGCAGAATTACTTTCCCATTTTGATTGACGGTACCTCTGATATTCTCAAAAAGCATCAGCTGAACACTTCAGAATTAAACCAGGACATCTTAAGAGGATATTTTTCTGGGGTGTCTGTGATGGGAAATTCCTGGACGTGCTGTTAAAACAGAAGGGCATGTAACATACAGAATATATGAGACTTCAGACCAAAAGAATGAAATGAAGGCAAGTTGATTACAACTTTCATACTGCATACAGTACCAGGGAGATTAAAATGCCAGAGGAGAAAACAGTGACAGTTGCTAGAGAAGCTGCTCAGCACTGCAAACCTTTCATTGCTATATGACATGTAATATTAGGTGTCTTAATGGAAAATTAGTGTGTTTTGAATACTGTGACACAGACAGCTGATGCTACCTTGTAGAAAAGCCAGGGATTACTGGAGTCTCAGAACAACTTTGGCATTTTTGAAAAGAAAAAAAAAATCCTTGTTTGGCTTTGGGTTTTTTTTTAACTGTTGTTGCTCTGACTAAAATTTAATACGAAAACTCAACAGGTACATTTTGAAAGAAGTAAACAGCATGAAAACAGGATGAAGTTTCAGGCAGAACATTCACTGTAACCGTGCGGTCCCCCACATTCAACTCTGCTATTAAATATACAGTCTATTGAGATGTCGGGGTGACCTGTCAGCAGCAAGATTAAGAAACAGTATATTTCCCTGGGCTATTGTCACAGGAATTTCTGTCTCTCGTTCCGCATAATTGTTAGAGATTCCCTCTAGAATCTTTTTTCTTTCTTTTTTTTCCCCTGCATTGAATGGTTTAGCTCCAGCAGAGAAAAACATATTAGCTTATGTCTCACCAACCATATTAAAATCACAAATCATGTTTTGGGACCAGATGTACAGGCAGATTGAACATAGTGGGGAATCACGTATTTCAGAAACCTACACAAAGATTTTTTGACTCTGGAGACTTTTATCTTTTATTGTCAGTTTTACCACCATTACATGATTATTTTTCTCAAGGGATGGAGAAGCTGGGGTTTTGTGTTTGTTGCAATTTTTTCTTTATAGTTTACCAACACAGTACATTTCTCTGCTTGTAAGACCCTGTGTAGAATGCTGTGGCTTCAACAAGACCTGTTTCCACCTGGGGAACCACTGAGGGGTTCGTGTTATCTGAATGTCCTCATCCGTCTATGTAGAGCTGTGTATGTTTCCCCAGGGGGTTCCAAGCCCCAGTTACCCTGCAAGAATGAGGGAGCTACAAGCAAGAGAAAGGCTACATTTGTTTCTGATTATATCCACTGACTTCAGTCAGATTGTCTGGGACATTAACAGAACTGCAGATTTTGGCCTCGGGAAGCGAGTTAATGCCTGACATTATTTACTTACTGGTAGTCTAACAACCATTAACTCAAATTACTCTCCCTCTCACTTTGACTTCTCCAGAATCAGGGATGAGCATAAATGGTGGCAAACATCCAGTTCCTGAATCTACTGGTGTTCAAATGAAATATTTATGATGTCCTTACTTATTGTTCCACTATTAAGTGGTCATGTTTGAGAAAAAAACCACAAGACTAATGAAGATGAAAAAATTCCCTGATGTATTGTTATAATATAAATATATATACATTGTGTATATGTATTTTTCATATATATATATATGAGATATATTAATGAACAATCAAACCTCATTCCAGGTTATATTGTAGTATAATAATTTCAGGCAATAAAACCTCCTATGTTACACTCTGTCATATCTCTCCAGTCATACCAGAGTTTTTATGAAGGAGCTACGCTATTTGAAAATACAGTGTCAATTCAGGTTTGCATTCCACCTGTAAGAGTCTCAGTGTGACACAAAGGTAGTTTTTCCCCATTTCCCTGTCCTTTGCTCTGAAAAGAAAAACTCTGAACATGAAAAAAGGCAGCCTCTAAGGCCTCTTTGGCTTGCCAGAGATATCAAAGCTCAAGGGTTTTTTGCATGTGGAATCAAAGCAGGTGCTAGAAAACTAGAGTGTGGGAGAAGTAGAAGAAGAAAATCACCATCGCCTTACACTCAGCACAGAAGCCAAACCTGTGTCCCTTTCTTCATGGCTTGATAAAAGAATAACTAATGTCCATCTTATGGTTCCTTTGATGATTCCTTGCTGTATGGGCTATTCTCTGCTTGGTAGACCTGATGGAACATGGAAATCACTGGAAAGTAGTTTTCAGAAAGCTCCCATGCATATCCATGCTCATCTATTCCTTAGATAAACAGAAAAGAAATAAGAAAATATGATAAAGGTGTTATACTTACATAATGCCCTGATAGAATGTGTTTCATTTGTGTCCTTGTACTTAAAGCCGAAGTAATTACAAATTTCCACTCTCCATTCAGGAGATCTAAAGCACAGAAATACTAAATGGTTTTCCCAGCATCACCTTGGGTAGGAAAAATAAATGGAAAGGAAACCCAGTCACGTGCTTGCAGCCTTCTGTATGTATCCTGAGTAAGTTGCGATATTTCAAATATATACTGTACAAAAGTTTTAAAAGAAGAAAGTTGCACTTGAAATATTTAAAAAATAAATTTAATTTAATTATTTGAGCAGTCATTATAAATTTACAAAGGTAATTTTTCACTACCTGTTTCAGAGAGAGGGTGAGAGACAAAAGTGAGGCTACCTCACCTGTACTCATGGAGTTTACAGTGACAGAGGCAATTGTCACTTGATGGTGCTGTGGCTCCGTGGCTGTCTTTTTCCAGCTTTTCCATATTACCATGTCCAAGATGCAGAGTGAAAATCTTCCCCAGCAAACACAGATCTCAAAAGTTCAAAGACAGACCATAATATCAAAAGTGCCTTTAGCATGGAGCCAACCGACAGCAAGGCATTCAGGCCTGAGGAAAGATACGCTTGTCTGTCAGTGAGCAGTGGGTGCTTGATGTGCCGCTTACAGAATGGGTACAGTTAGGTTCCAAGCGCTAAATGTAAAGAAGAAATACAAGAAGATGATGAAACAAGTCATCTGGAACCAGGAACCAAAAGTTTAGAATGTCACCAACATTTTCACTCCAATTTTACATTAATATTTCTTGTATTTTGATATTTACATTTGCCACAAGTGGTAAACCCATAAAGCTGGACAGGTGAGTTGTAAAAGCAAATGGAAGAGCTCGCTCTTTAGAACACAAATAACTATCAAGAGTTTACATCTACAGAGAGAACATTAGCTGTTTGACTTTAGAATTAACATAATTAGAATAATTCACACAATGACACTTCTAGCAGCATTTTGGAAAGTAGATTGAAGTTTTCAAGGAAGATAGCTACCTGAAAGCATGTTTAAATATTAATGTACAGGTTTTCTTAATTCATCCCCCCTAAAAAGGCCCAAACCCATAATCTTTTACCAAAATCAGTTTTCTGTTTTATTGGTTATTTTTATTTGGAAATGGAAAAGAGGAGGCAGCTGGGCAAAATAAATATAGAATGCCTAATTAGCAATGTTGCCCATCACTTCCATTTTTAAGACCCTGATTTCGTTTGTTTATAAGTTTGCCAAACTTCAGCCATCTGGACTGAAATTTCCCAGGCTGTAGGCTGATTAAAAGAAAAAGGAAAAAAAGGAATAAAGCTATCTAGGCAATTTTAGGCATTAGAATACAGGAAAATATTTTTTTTCCCATAATTAAAAAAAAAAAAGGCAACCTTTTCTTTGAAAATTCTGATCCTTTTTCTGCTTTAGTGAAAGAACTTGAAATGTAGTAGGGAGAAGGCCCGTTGTATAAAACATGTGACTCTTTTCTATGTTACAAAAAATTTAAAGACTTTTATAAATATAAATATATAAATTGCAGTTCACAATGTCCCCTGAAGACTTGTTTGCTTTAAAAATTTGAAGTTTTCAAAGATTTTAGTCCCACTGGTCATGCTTCTATCTGGGGGCATAGTCCTTGAATCTGTAATTGGGCTTCTGTGGTCCACAGAAAGTGTCTGTACTGATCATCCAAACCCAATTTTCAGCATTTTTTTTTCCTCAGAGAAATAGAATGGAAAAAAGTTGAGAAGAAACCGAAACAAAAAACACTAAGAAATTGGGGCTTGGAATGGTTAAACCCAAAACTGAGTAAGGAAGATTTGAGAAGTAAGGAAGAGAAGGGGTAAAGTTTTTAAGAAACACAGGGATGAGCCTATGAACACCCATGTGTAGTGCTCATTAGAATTTGAAATGGAACCTAATATTTCCCAGCCCCACCATGTCTCTGCTCTCAGTACACGTCTGTGAAAATCAAAGGCCAAGTGTTCTTTCTTTAATCCTCTGCACAGATGAGCACAATGTAAACCTGTTATTCTGCTAAATGAAGTGTTAAAAATTTGCTTAGTGGACCCTATCCTTATTGATTACATTTTTATTATAACATTAAGAAATACTTGTTTTCATGTGTTTGTTTTTAGGTCTGATTTAACCAAGGAAATCTTACTAAGGAAATCCTCCAATCCTTGATGTTACAAACACAAGTGTTTCAAAGAGTTCAGTGTTGCCCACATAATTCTAATGTTCATGCACAGGAAGACATTTACACCAGCATGCATAATCCTGAGTATGCCTTTAATGAACAGCATAAAGTAAAACCTGTATTGTACACAATATCAGGACTGGTGAATTTTTTTGAGAAGAATTTTTAAGAAAAAGCTTATCAGAAATGTGTAGTTTTCTACACATTTCCTGTAAAAACAGAGATAGTATTTCTGATATTTTTTGAGTATACTAATTTTTTTCACACACGCACATAGAGAAAGGGTTCTGTTTTGATGAGATACTGTATGGTAGCTTTGAACTAGATTTTAGACCTCAGGTTGTTTTCTGTAGGCTTTACAGGACTACTGTCTAGAAGGGCTTTCTTAATAGGAAGAGACAGTCTGAGAATGTGTACATCTTGTTCAGTTCTTGCTTCCGCTATTATCTCTGAGGTTGAGCAGCATATTTAAGTTCTTAAGCAAATGAATGTATTTAAAATTATCTTTGACTTCAACATATACTTAATTATTTGTCACATAGTGGCAAAATGGAATCTTGACTATTTTACAGAAGCATTTCACTTCCTCGGTGAACACCGTTATCAGACAGTAATAAAGATTCACATGCTTGCATTATATAAGAGCACACATTTAATGCCTTAAACATGCATTTAATATATTACACAGCACCTTAAGCATTCAACATTTTACAAAGAAGTACCTTTCATGCAATTTCTGGTAAGGTTTTAGTGAAAATCAAAGTAGTGTATGAAGGAGGAGCTGCAAAGTACAGATATGTTCAAAATACTTTCTGTGAGAAATGCAGAAGTGATAGCAAATGTTTGTAAGAGTAATGAAACAGCAGACTTGTGAGGACAAACATACCACCATAGTTATGATGAATATAATGAATAAAAAGATGTAAGATACCCTTGATGTATAATGAAGAATATAAAGACAAAAAGAAGAAAAATGCTTACAGTGTGAATTTGTAAGCAGTAGCATAGCAAAATTAAGGATATAAAAAACCTGCTGGAAGTTGGCAGTTCAGAAGGGAAGAGATATTAACCTCAGGGTGATTTCCATCTGTTACTCCTAACTAATTTGAACCAGCTGAAGGCAGGCAATGTAATGTAAGTATATGCATAATAGATAAAATTATAACCTTAATTCCTTTAAATCTGTACAATGTATTATGAAAGTAGATTTTATTTTAACCAGGAGAAAAAAAAAAAGAACCAAAGCAAAAAGACTTATCTTCCATGCCAACATCTATGTATTTCAACTATATCTGCTCATTAAGAAGTTGATGCTCTAATGAACTTAAATTACTGTTGCAATGAATGATAATTAAAAATCAGTGCATAACAATCAGTCATCTTTCGATTCTGATCTTGGGTGTAGCGTCTGAGTGTTGTTATAAAACAGATTAGTGTAATGGCATATCTTCAACTGAAAAAATATAACCCCACAGCAACAAACCCTTCTGGATTTTTGCAGTATTTTTCTTTAATTCTGACCTTATTTTGTTCTTCAGTAAACAGGAATAGCAATTAATAGCTCCCAGAAAATTCATAGTGCCATGGTTTAACCCCAGCAAGTAAGCATGCAGCTGCTTGCTCACCCTTGCCCCTCACAGTGAGAATGGAGAAAAATCCTAAAACACAACTCGTGGGTTAAGATAAAAAGTTTAACGTGATAACAAAGGAAGACAACAACAACAGTAATAGTAATATAAAATTAATTATGCACTATTGCAATAGCTCATAACATGTGGAAGGGAAAAAACCCAAAAAACCCAAAACCGAACTGATGCCCAGTCTGTTTCCAAGCAGCAATCCCATCTCCCAGCCAGTCCCCCCAGCTATATAGGGAGCCTGACACTATACATCAAGGAATATCCCCTTGGCTAGCCTGGGCCATCTGTGCCTGGTGTGAGAAGCCGAAAAGTCCTTGGCTTAGTGTAGATAGTACAACTACTCAGCAACAACTGAAAACATCAGTGAGTTATCAATATTATTCTTATAATAAATCCAAGCCACTGTGCTGTACCACCTACTACAAAGAAAATTAACTTCATACCAGTGACAACCAGCACACATAGGAATAATCCTGGTCTACTGTGTTAAGGTGTAAAGGTCATGGTGTATCTGTGCTGAGTAAAAAACTGCATCCAGATTTCTAAGAATAGCTCCTCCATCCCCATACTCTCAGTGCCTCGGTTTTAGGATTGGAAATGCCATTTATTCTATAAAAAACAGAAGCATAAATTTTTACATAGCTAAAGCCAAAAATTGCAGTTTCAGTTCTGTATCTACAGCTTTGGAAGTATGTTCAGAGTAACTCAGCAACCAGTGTATTTTTATTTTTTTTTTAAATAACAATTCCAAAAGATTTTATGTCAGGATCATTTATTTATACATATTTGTATATATTTATACAGCCTGTGTTACAAAACCCATGAGAATTACCTAATGGATCTAAATTATAAACATTTTTCTTTCCACTAGGAAAGGCGACAGGTGGAAATGTGCTGCCAGAAGTACTAACCAGCCCATTTGTCATTTGGGTGTATTTGCTTCAGTGACCTCTGTTATTCTGAAAGCAGAACAGAGAAACAACACCTTGACATGCCCAGCACCAGGTATTGAGGGCCTTCTAATACAGTATTTGCACTGCGCTTTACAGCAACGAGTTCACAATCTTCATCTGAAGGCATAAGTACATGCATTCACACAACATAAAAAAAACCTTAGGCAGTCATTTATTTATTGCTCTTTGCACCACAAGAGATGGAGATAAGTGGCTGTTTCTCCTAAAGCTGTTTTTAGAGCCGCCTTGACAGAAGTTACAGTAAACTGAAACCGCGGTACCCTTGGTAACCCTTGTATCCAGCTGCCGGGTCTGGTGGGGCTGATGTATTAGCTGATGATTTATGCTTACCCACCATAGGCAGCCATAGAGTAAGTTTTATTGGACTGCAAGACTATGCTTTTTCCCTGAATCCCATAATAAGCCCTATCGCCCTTTTGATATTAGTGCCCTTCAGTCTGCCAGGCTTTTGGGGGAGAGTTAGTTGGGTCACTTCAGTAGGTTTCCTATCGGGGTGTTGTGGTTTTGCCTCAGTCGAGAGCTGAGCACCACACAGCCGCTCGCTTTCTAAGAGGGAGTAGGGGGGGAATTGGGGAAGGGGGAAGAGAGGGAAAAGAAATAAAACCAACTCAAAACATTGCGGATTGGGATAAGGTTAGTTTACTGGGGTAGCAGAGAGATAGGCATAATAATAATAACAGGACTTTATGGCAAAATATATGAAACTGGTGATACACAATGCAATTTCTCTCCGAACTGCGTAACTCAGACCATGCAGCTCAGAGCCATCCCAAAAAACAGATCATCCCCAAAACCCTGCATCCTGGAGCTGAGTGCCCCTTCCCCCACCAGCTCACCCATGATGTAATTGTCATGGAATACCCTCTTTGGCCAGTTTAGATCACCTGTCCTGGCTGTGCCCTCTCCCAGCTTCCTGGGTGACCCCCCCATAACTTCTCATTGGCAGGGCAACATGAACAATTGAAAAGTCCTTGACTGCTTGGCAACAGCCAAAATATCATTGTGTTATCAGCACTGCTCTCATCCCAACTCCCAAACACAGGCTGCTAGAAAGAAAGTTAACTCCTAGTCCATACCAGGACACGGCAAGGAACTGCTCATTCTTTGACAGTCTGAGGAGTCACTCATTTGGGTGCCCCACTTGCCCTCACCAGGTTGCAGGATTCCTTTGCCAATCACTGCTCCTTCAAGCCCCTGGGTATCAAATAAAAGAAATGAGGGATTAGAATTGACCAATCATTTCCTAAAAGAAAAATAACATTGCCCTCTTCAAACAGCATCAGATTTATTTTTATTTGTTTGTTTATTTTGTGGTAGCAGAGATAACTCCATTGTACTCTGCATAATGGATGTAAGAGACTAGCTACATGGGAACCATATCTGGTAAGTGAAAAAGGTTTTTATTAAAGCCTACTGGGTAGCATCAGGCAGGTAAGAGAAGGACTGAAATAGAACAACTTCTCTTTTCCTGAGAAAACAGTTTGACATTCAGTCTTGAAAAACTGCCTACACAGCCTAGAAAATGGTAAATGGATTGCAGGATTCAGGCTTAATGTGATAGAAGGGACCTAATCTAGTCCTGGCATGTATATTTTTTAACACCGAAAAATTCTTTCCTCATGGGATTTCCTGCAAGTTTATTATTTATATCACATGGTCCAGCCACAAGATCCTGTGATCCTTCTTCATTCAAAAATGAATATAAATTCTATAATTCACTTAATTTATTTGTGTTTTATGCAGCTTGATAAGAATTAACATTAATTTTTTTTTAAAAAAAAACCAACCTGCTGAGAATAAACTGAAGGGAAAAGTTATGGTTTAAGAGAGTAAGACATTCATTAATCAGAATTAATATCATGCTTTTATTAGTAAAGAGGATAGTCATATTTGCAGCCTTCTCCTCATACTGCCATGTTGTTTGGACAGTTTATAATGTAGGCAAGCACCCATTTTACTGCTGTTACAAACTGATTTCCAGATGTTCATAGTTCGTCTTCCAGGTGATACTTCAGCAAATATATACCCAGTAACATTTTCTTCACGTACTGTGTTGCTTTAATGTTCTTTCTATTAAAATGATTTGCATTACAAAGTGGGTATTATCATTATGTCAACTCTAATGACATATAACATGATATAAAACTATTATGATGTAAGTAGTATTAGAGGTTTTGCATTCAGCATTGATTACTAATTAACGCTATCTGAGTGTGCTCAGTGGGGTGAAATGATGGTGCAATAAATAGCAATAGCTCTAGTGGCCTATATTCACATTTCATGCTGGATTAATTCCAAAGGTTAATCCTTTATCTTGTTAGGAATGGTCATTTGGGCTGGAGCACTGAAAACGCACAGATATAACATGTAATATTTCTCTCTCGTTTCAAAACTGACTGTAGAAAAAGTTGCATTTTCCATAGCAAAGTAGTGGACAAGGAAAGGTGGGAGAAAACTTAGATGTCAATCAGTTAACTCAAGATTTTCAAGTAATGGGTATTCTATGGCAGTATTTCTTCAGAAAAAAAAAGAGAAAGCATATTGTATATACTAAAATACAGCTTACAGCCAGACAGACCACCTAACAATAGTAATTTTCTGCTTTGGTGTACAAACTATCCATAACAAAAAAAAAAAAAAGTGTTTGAATAGTTTTAGTCATAGAATCATAGAATAGTTTGGGTTGGAAGGAACTGTTTAAGATTGTCTATTCCAACTCCCCTTGCATTGAAGAGGGAAATGTTAAACTTGATTGGTTTTCTCAGAGCCTCATCCAGAGTGACATTGAATGTTTCCAGGGATGTGCTATATACCACCACACTGGGCAACCTGTT
>VZTU01025170.1:38709-99499 GCA_013400835.1 Zapornia atra | reverse complement strand
AGAAAAGACAGGAAAGAATCATTCTTAATCAAAGTCACTTTGCCTGTTTTCCCCTCAAGACAAGATTTTTTTTCACAGTTTTTTCTCTTTTAGCTGTAAATGTAGCTTTGTGTTTGATAAGAAAACATTTCTTGACTGTAAGAAAATACAATTTGTGTTGAAAGGTGAAAGATTAACTCCACTAGCTGTAACAGTCTAGAACTTCATGAATCTCAGTATGGCAACAGAGTGCAAAGAAAGCAGTTCAGTGTAGTCATTGCATTCTGGAGATGAAAGACTATACCCTGCATAAGAAATTACATCTGTGATCTAAAAATGGTCCCTTTTTTAATATTTTGGTCCATTTTATTGGTCTGGAAAAAACTGAACAAAAAAGGATTTATTGTTCAATGTGTGATGCAGCAGATCAGACTGGGATTGTGGTGCTGATCTGTCTCCATAAAGAACATTTAGCAGAAGTCATTCAGGTCTTATTTCAGTCAATAATCCTCTTGAAAAAACTTTTCATCAGGAGATTTTCATTGTAGTTTCAGGTAGTCCAAAGTAATGAAACAAAAGACTTCTTCACAGCATAGCCCTGAATTATCTTCCTACATTGCAGGAAGTTGAAAGCTGAGTTCCACAGAACTTAGTGTATTGTGTCAGAGGGGTTATGTAAATATTTGCTTAAGAGCTATGAGTCATGCAGTTTTTGTAAATATTTGTTTGGATTTCAATGTGACTTGGAGTGTACCCCCTCAGCTGTAACAACTTGTTTTGGGAAAATATTTATGTGAACTTTGCAAACCAAAAACCTGTTGTGCAGCTCAACTTCACACTTTTTTCTTGGCCAGCCCCGTGAATAAGAAATATGGTTTTTCCTGGAACAAGGCTTGTCTTGTATCTTTTTCAAATATTTCTGAAAAAAAAAGGCTGTGCTGGAAATTGCACAGGCACAAAGGTAGTTAGACTTAAAAATAACCATAAGAAAAAATGAGAAATCTCAGACACTTTGTTTTACATTACATTAGCCTAACTGTCATTAAGAAAATTAGAATTATGAATAACTTTAATTACTTAAAATATAAATTGCAAGATACTGGGACTCTCTTTTATCTGGTGTTCATAAATTAGGTAACACAATACAGACTCTGCTTTGTCAGTCCACCCTCAAATATTCACAGAAGAATATTATATGGCAGTGTAAACATTCAAAACAGTACTCATTCATCTTGTTTTTCCAAAATAAATTCAAACACATGGAATCTAGTTTCTAGAAGTTCTATTTTCTGGAAGTTCTATGTATTTGGGTGCTAATAAAGGCAGATGTTTGAGATAACTGAGGAGATTCAGCGCACCAACAAGACTGCACTGACTCGAGGTAGCCAAGATGAACCAGTTACCGAGGCTAGCTCAGAGAAGTCATACTATTTCCTTCACAGTTTGTAAGAAACTACTGAGCAGAGGAGTGGGAGGGAAATGTTTTCCATAGATAGAGTCAACCAACTGAATGGCCATCTATATAAGTTATTCAGCTGTTCAGAATAATAGAATCTGTACAATTTCAATTTCTTCACTTTTCAAATTTCTGAGTACAGGTTATGAATTTTAAAAATATACTTTTCTATGTACAGTTCTTCAGTAAATAGCTTTTGTCAATAAATTTTAGCTCATGATTTGTTCATGACCTGATCACTGAGAATATTCGTTATTGTATATACTTTGTCCTCTAAATTACATGGCATTATTTACGATCCCTGAATAGGTGATTTATAAACAGCTCTATAAGTAAAATGAATTGTATCTTCCCTTATCAGGTTAGCTGAGAACTTTGCTAGTTGTTAAAATCTGTCATCCAAATAATAAGAACAACCTGTGAATTACACTGCTGATCCCCACAATTCCAATAAAATTGATGGTGCCTTTGTTGGTGATTTTTTTTTTTTTTTAGAAATGTTGAAAATAAGCATTTATTTATTAGAACATAGGTAAATTACTGAATGGGAGAAACTACAAACAAAATAGTCCGAGGTAGTATAAGTTCTATTTTTACAGAAGAACTAATATGTTTTGCGTACTAAGGTATGTGAAAACATTACAGGGGAAAAATATAGGGTAATCTGAATCAAGCTTAAGATCTGCAGAGTTGTTACTGTGTTTGCAAGAGCAGATGTATTTCTTCTCTTGGTTTACTTTGAGAAAGAAGGCACTTCTTTACTTAAAGCGAGAAATGTTTTGCAAACAAGAAGAAGTGAAAGAAGGGGGCCAAAATTGGGGGCGGGGAGGAGAGTTAAAAATCACATAGCAAGAAAACCTCCAAATTACCGTTTTCTTTTCAGTGCTGCCTACCCCGTGAACAGTAACAAGCAGTGCACAGAACAGCAGGGTGCAATCCAAAAGCCACTGGTCCTGGGGATAGCAATGTCCCTGAAACAATGAGAGGAGGTGGCACAGCTGTAGCATTTCCTTCTGACTTGCATTTTACAGAGGTATTTAGAACAGCAGTGGCATCTGGGCCCTCCAGCTCAACTGCACAACACAGTAGGGGTTGGATAAAAAAAAAAGAAATGGGAAGCAATGTTCTTGGTTGGAGTCCCACATCTGCCTGGCACTTAAATACCATTGAAAGTGCCAAGAGCCCATTACTTTGGGATTTCTTTAAATAATAAAAACAGACAAAAAAAACCCCCACAACTCTCACTATGAACAAAAAATAAAGTTTTCATTTAATTCTTTTTCTAACAAAAAGAGACAATGAAACAACAGGGAAGGAACCACAACCACTTTGTTGCAGGGATGTGTGTTATTGAAATCACCTTGGCTGAAAGGGAAAGCAGCATCATGAGCAGGCTATTCTACAGCAGGAGAAAGCTGGGAGCCAGCAAGGACATCAGTGCCCTCAATGACAAGGGGTGTCATCCCACAGTGCCCAAACCAGAGGAATGAAGTAGGTGGGGTGACAGTAACCTGGAACCTATGACATGTGGCAGACTAAGGATCAGAGCTTCAGTGTGATATCTGAGCCAAAGAGCAGAGGGTGCATGGGCAGAGGTCCTACATGAGCTCCTCAGAGCTTTTTTCCACAACTTAGTTTTTTTCAGAGGCCTGATCCAAAGTTACACAGATGCTAGACATCTTAGCTCACTGTCAACAGCGATGGTTGCAGGCAGGTCAGGGCATTTCAGGATTGCCAGTGAACTCAAGACTCTGACAATCACAACCATCCAGGCTTTTCCTTAGATACCACTGTATATTTTTTTATTTACATTTTAAATCAGGCTTTGAACCAAATACTAAAGGAGCCGGGTATAGAGTTTTAATATTTGATTGCCCTGATGGAGTCCCTGCAAGTTCTTTCAAAGGTGAATCTTTTGCTACAGTCTGGGGGCTATTGAGGAAAACCCAATGATATTCTTTCTGCCCATCTAGACTAGATCTTAGCAAAGCAAGTGAGCTACATCAGAATTATGGTGAAAAGGAGTTGATTCCTTGCTTAGAGGTTCAAGCCAGGCAAGAAAAGAAAATGAAGAGGCAAAGTTTTCCCATCAGTCATCATCATGAATACTCTTTATGAACATGGGCAGACACTGGAATGAGTGATGGGGAGGGCATTGCCCTCCTCAGACCACCATATTTGCCAAGTTGCTGAAGTGAACAGCTCCTTCCCAAACACAGGAATCAGCCCTGCCTATGCCTTCTTTTGCTCCCAGTAGTACAGAGATTATGAATGATGTAGCTGGGTTTTGAGACAATTAATCTTTCCCCTCATCAATTTAATGCTTGGTTTTAGGAATGCACCAATGTGCAATTATGTGGATTCTTATGATAGTGAAATACTTTAGCATGATTCTCAGTCTATATCATTGAGTACCACACTTTGATTCTATTACAGAGAAGAATTAAAAACTACTTTTTTTTAGACCAAAAGATGTGGTTGGGGGAAAAGAAAAATAATCAAGGAAGCATGGGTGAAGTGGTAACACTATCCATGCTTTCTGCACCTCCAAAAGTATTATTTCTTTTGCACCAGAAGCTATGAAGATAAAACACCTTTGTAAGCCACTAAATATTCTGCATTAATAAGAAAAACTCTCATCTTTAAGGAATATTAAACGCCCCATAGAAATGTTGACTAAAATAATTTTTGTTGATTAGGAAGATGATCATTAGAACCAACTAAAACAATTAATAATTAACAAAGATAAGATAGGGCAAAACAAACCCCAGCACTGAGCAAAGAGATCCCAGGATATTTGAATATTTTTCTAGTTACTATCAATTCTAAAAGGGGGAAATTGTATTAGAGGTCAGTATGGTAGAATAACAATGCAAAGATTACTATTTATGTAATACACAGAACACTTAAAAAATTATCCAAAGCAACAAAACAGGCAAATTAAAACCATGATTATGGGAGAAAGCAAAACACAAAAAGACAAATTGAAGCAAATATTTCAGCTTCATGTGTCTAGTGGAAGGTCACTGTAATTGGTTTTGAAAAGTTCTAACAATATTAGGTGTTAGGGTGTAATTTTTCATTTGGTACTGTAAAACAGTGCTATGCTGCAACCCACTACTGAACCTTGGAGGGGCAGATCCAGCTTACCTCTTCGGTTGCAACTAGGGCCTGCAGCACTTACTCATTGCCAAGCACAGTACCTAAAAATCTGGTGATCAGGACAGTAGTTCCTGTAGATAAACTGAATGCAAACAACACTGCATTGGGTTGAGTTTCGGAAAGGGGGAGTGAAGGTGTTTCCCCTAAGTGTTCAAATGTTTTTCTTCTCTGTTTCCCAATACTCAAGTGAATAATGAAACATTTTAAATTAAATTCCCCAAGTTGAGCCTGTCTCTTCTGCAGCCATAATTGATGAGCAATTTCCCATCTTTATTTTGACCCACAAGTTTTCTTGTTCCTGTTATTCCTGTTTTCTTCCTTAGGCCATGGTGAGGAGGGAGGAAGCACATGGATGTGCAAGCACTTGTCTGCTGGCCAGGCCCAATCCATTACAAATACACATGTTTTAACATTTCTGAACCACTTACTTCAGTGTATGAAAACGGTCCAGCGTTCCAGACAGAGAGCTGCACATTTGCATTTTCTTTCCACGTAAGCAAAAGTGGGAAAGGGGCTACAATGAAGATGATGTTTATGTGCTTTTTCTGGTTATAGAGGCAAAGGTGATGAAAGTATATGGATATAGGAATTCATAGGTTCTAGAGCTTAGCTGTAGCTATAGGCACCTTCAGGATGAATGGTGTAAAGTCACGCATTTGAAAATGTGAATCTTCGACAGGAGCTGCCCATTTCTTTCCACTGAACATGTAGGATAACTAGGATGACCTGTTCTAGCTTGCACACCTCAGTTGCTCAAGCTTAGGCACATGTAGGCTACTGAGAAGTGCTGACCCATCGGGAAACAGCAGATCTATCAATCTAATAATCCAACCCCATGAGGGTTTGGAAATTTGAGATCCTTAGTCCAGAAATCCTGAACTGAGTGTAGGTAGTATCACAAGCTTTTCTTAGGTGAGCACAGGAGGAATAATTTCTGTTTCTGTAAACACAACTGGTCTTTTTCTACTTAATATCCTTGTTATTACAATATTCTGCTAGAGCATGAGATAAACCAGCTCAATTTCTTCCCTTGCTGTCCTGTAACATGCCATTTTTACTTGGAAAATACCTTGGATAAAACAATGGTACTGTCCAGGAAATCAGAACCACAACAAACTTACTCCACAGGTTAGTGAGTATCCTGAGGGTTAGACTGCTGCTTGCTCTCTCTTTTGGTAATATGGGCAGAAATTTGTTTTCCCCTCTAAAACCTCTGTTTTTCCCCGTCTGACCTCTCTTAATGAGCACTGATCTGCGTCCTCATAACTTACTGGATAAAGAAGAAATGCTCTTTGGGTTTCTGTGCACACCCACAGTAATGAATCCCATAGTGCTGCTTGCAGCTGCAGTGTGGTGTTGCATTGGGATGATGAGACTTTCACTTTGCTCCTTCCTGGAAGCAAACCCAGGCAGGGGATGGACTTACAAGGGATCCCTGGTGCAGGCAACTGCAGCTTGGAGACTGTGGGGCATGCTGCAAAATGCATTTTTGTTGTCATACAGCACAGCCTTTTAGGCTTAAGCACTACCCACACCTGTAATGTGTAACTGATGCAAAACTGCTAGATACTAAAATATTTTGAAGACTACAAAATCTGAGAGTTTAGAACCCATATTTGACTTGAACTGCACTTTTTAGCTTGTAGAAACTTTTTAAAGTGTACTCATTTTTTGTGGGGTTTTTTGTTTGTTTCTTTTTTTTTAAATCTGATCTTCCTGTTCACCCTACTACAGGTGCCACAACTCAGAACTAAGGTTTAGTTTAACAACTGCTTAAATGTATCGGCAGATGAGGACAAAAATATCTGAGATTTAAAATAATAGGCTGGTAATTATTACAGGCCACACAGCTATAGAATATCTGTGTGGATACATAATGCCATGAGCTTAGAAGTCAAAGTGAAGAATTTGATTCCAAAACCAAATTGAAATATAATTATTTTCTCCAATAAACAGTATTAGTTAAGATTTTCTACCATGTTATTTTGAGTTTTAGGTTAAGAGGTTTTCTTCAGCTTAGAGCATCTGTTATAAGCAATTGGAATGAATGGGATTTTCAGATTAATTTATTAAAATTATTTTTTTAAGAAATGAAGACAAATGGGAAGCTCTTGAGATCATCTAAATGACATCTGGAATTATGAGAGGGGAGTGATAACAAAGGTAGGACAAAATATTCAGAGTATAAATGATGCAGACTATAGAGATCAAAATTTAAATGCAGGGAGATATAGCACACAAAAGAGTTCAAGTAGAGAATTTCACTTAGTGCGGTTGCCAAGTAAAGCCATCAAAGCAAATAGCTCAAATGAGTTTAAGAGAGAACTGTCTGAGCAGGGAGGGAATCAAAGGATATAGTTACTAAGCAAGAAAATGGGTGTGAGATAAATTTAAAGGGAATGGCTTATTGGGTCAGGTGTCCTTTTCTCTCTCTGGTAGTGCCTTGTGTCCTTATTTCCTAATCTTTCATAAAAGAAGGATTGAAAATAGTCATGAGGAAAAGCCCTACAAAGACTATAATTAAAATGTAATGCAAATGATTTAATCTGACTGACTTGTTTTTGATTTGGGGTTTTTACATTAATTAGAGAGACTATAAAGGCTGCAGCAACCATTTCATCAAAGACAAAGGCTTAAAGAACAGCCCAAAACTGAGAGATTCCTTCCTAATGAAAACATCTTCAGTATGTGAGCTAAGAAAATTTTGAAACTGTGGGTCTCAACACTGGAAACTACCTAGGAGTGAAAGGTGGAAGATAAAAACTATACTTTGGAGAAATTAGCCTAAACCACCTAAATCAGAGAGTAAAATCTCCGCTGGAATTCAGTCTACCTGAAGAAATATTAAGCATAGGTTGCAATACTAGATATTGTACATCAGTATATAATTTTTAATTTGCATCCCAATTGAAACTAATTTGCATGTTATAATTACCTTTCCAACTGTCTTTTGGGAGATAAAAACAGAGCTATTAACAAAACTTCAATGTATCAGAGTTTCTAGACTAAATAAATTTGTTCTGTGATATTGCCTAGCAATCTGTCCCCAAAATGGCAAAAAGTGTAAGTATGCTTCATTAAACAAAAAGAACTGGAAACATTTGAGGTTTAAAATATTAGTACTCAAAGAATATTTGATACCAACAATAATTTTAATGAATTGCTTTCAAAAATAAAACTGCAGTTTTATTTAATAGCTTGATTACATACTTCTTTACAATGTTTGGCCTGCTATAAGCTCCACTGTTTAGTGCTTACCCACAAAGTACACTGAAAACAACTTATTAAACCTCGGAATGCTTGTACAAAGAATAAGCTGTGGCCATCAGTACTAAAATCACAGAATCACAGAATCACAGAATCGTAGGGGTTGGAAGGGACCTCGAGAGATCATGGGGTCCAACCCCCCTGCCAGAGCAGGCTCCCTAGTTCATATTACATAGATAGGCATCCAGAGGGGTCTTGAATATCTCCAGAGAAGGAGACTCCACCACCTCCCTGGGCAGCCTATTCCAGTGCTCCGTCACCCTCACTGTGAAAAAGTTCTTCCGCATGTTGGTGTGGAACTTCCTGTGCTCCAGTTTACAGCCATTGCCCCTAGTCCTGTCCCCACAGATCACTGAAAAGGGGCTGGCCAATTCCCCCTGCATCCCATGCCTAAGATATTTATAAACATTAATTAGGTCCCCCCTAAGTCTTCTTTTCTCTAGACTGAACAGTCCCAGCTCACTCAGCCTGTCCTCATAGGGGAGATGTTCCAGGCCTCTAATCATCTTTATAGCCATTCTCTGGATTCTCTCCAGGAGGTCCCTGTCTTTTTTATACCAGGGAGCCCAGAACTGGACACAGTACTCCAGGTGGGGCCTGACCAAGGCAGAGTAGAGGGGGAGGATCCCCTCCTGTGACCTGCTGGACACACTCTTCCTGATGCATCCCAGGATCCCATTGGCTCTCTTAGCCACCAGTGCACACTGCTGGCTCATAGCCAACCTGTCATCAACCAGGACCCCCAGGTCCTTCTCCACAGAGCTCTTCTCCAGCAGGTCATCTCCCAGCCTGTACTGATACAGACGGTTATTCCTCCCCAGGTGCAAGACTTTACACTTGCTCTTGTTGAATTTCATTAGGTTTCTCCCTGCCCCATTCTCCAGCCTGTTCAGGTCTCGCTGGATGGCAGCGCAGTGCTCCTGCGTGTCAGCCACAAAAATCAGAGTTTCTCATGTAGTCACATGGAAGTGTGATTTCTGAAGTACTGATGTTTATAAGAGAGGTTGCTCCTTAGGCTGAAGCTGACTGAGAGCCAGGATCTATCTTCTAGATCATCAGATCATCTATGAACTTTTACATGACCTACTTTTAGCCATACAGACCAGAGGTACAAGATTGGACATAATTGTAGAGCAAAGGCCTATGTGATTTAAGGTTAATTTCAGAATTAGCCAGGACCTTCATAATTCAAATTCATTTCTAAACTGCAAATATTTTTTCCTGTTTACCGTGTTGAGTTTTAGCAGTTGCAGGGATTAGATCACTGGATCATGTGTCTTCCTATCTGAATAGATGTTGTGTGTGCATGTATATGTAATATAGTTCTTTTCTGCTTTCAATGTACTGTATTTTAGAATATTGTTCTTTACTATTTTAACTTGGAATACAGAGATAATCTGAATCCCAGTTTAATTTTACAGACAACATTAGGGTCATATGGCGTACTCAGACTGACATACCCAGGATTCCTCCTCTCCTCTCCTCTCCTCTACTTTCCTCCTTTCTGAACAGAGTATCTGTATAAAATATCTACTTTTTTTTTTTTTTCTATCTTACTGGAACAAAACTCAAGCTAAATAATAACCTGGATATTTGTATTTGTTGTTTTGTTGAGTTTTTTTTCCCCCGGGAAAGAAAAAAGGTTTTGTTTTCTTTACATACATGTAGATCTACAAAACAGCCATGCAGAAGACTGAGGTACTGATGTTAACTGCTCTACAGTGAGAAAACTTTTAAAGTACGTGGCTCTTTATTGAATCCAGTTAATTTTATGGTTCAGGCTTACTAGAAATATTCAGAGAAAGGTAATTTTTCTTTATGGTTTTTTTTTGTGTTTTGTTTTTCCTCAGGATTCCAAGATACTTCAAGGAAAACAAAGCATCAGGTTTTCCCAACTGGAGCCCCAGTTGACTTGCCTGAAGACCCTCAATTTTGATACCAGGAGACTGGCATTTTAAAAAGCAACACAGATGAAGTAGAAGAAAATAAATTAGACCTGTCTGATAAGCTACTAGCTTTCTATAAGATCTTAATCAAAATTAATGCCTGAGTACTTTTTTTGATGTTTGTGGTATGGTGTTCTCTAACAGAAAAAAACTTTGAGAAAATACAACCAACTCTAGCATACAGACACAGTGTGGTGAATCTTGCTTTGGTGATTTAAGACAGTAAACTTATGACCCAAGTAGGAGAGGAGAAGAAAAGCATACTTGAAGCACTCCAGTCACAGCCTAGTGTAATCACTTAAGCTGCCAGCAATGGTTGTGCTGGTATGTCAGAATGAAGCAGATGAAACACACTCACAGACTCTCTTTTGCCAGCTCTGCTACGAGGGTTTAACCTCCAGCAAATGCATGAGGCAAGCAGCAGAGCAGCGGTAATATCTTAAGTAGCTATTGGGATCTGCTTTACTGAGCATGAGTGAGAACCTTTAGCTCATAGTCAGGCTGTGTATTTTTGCTGTTGGAAGTATGCAATTCTGTGTGCAATAGTTGATGAGTGAAGAACAGAATTTTTTTTTTTTTTTTAATTAACTTCTTGGTGGGAGACTAGAATGAGACCACAGTATTTTGTTTATTTTTGTTTTGGATTTGAGGTAGGTTTGAAACTATACATCTACACTGATACTCTGATTCCCTGGGCTGTCTGCAAGTCCTCCAATCCACATGATCTGATCTTTTGTAAATATAATTTGTATCAAGACAACTCTTGAATTGTGTATGCTTCCATTAAGAAGTGCAGTGTGTGACTTGCTCTTATATCTCAGCCAGAGAGAAATGCTGGGTAAAATCTAACAAGATGCTTTACCACAAAGTAAAAGTAAATACATTTTTTTTTGTCAGTGAATAGATTAATCTTCACAGATTTATTTTTTTTCAAACTAAGCTCTTTAGTTTAAATCCAAAATGCAAATATACATGAATATATTATAACTTATTTTGCATTCTGTGTGGAAGACTCAAATTTCTTTTACATCTTTATGGTTCCATATGCATGTTTAAAATACAGGCCTTTCTCTTTTTATCTGTGTTGTCTCGTAATTCCTTTCTCCAGTGTCTGTCTCAAAGATATAATGTAAATAAACATCTTCACTCAGGTTGCTAAGGGCAATGCTTAGAGATAAGCAAGCAGATCTGTGTTGCTAACTGTCGTTACGGAGCTTTATGATGTTACACCTTCAGCCCTAAGAGGTTAGTTGAAGTCATATTGAGTTTCTAATACTGATGCCAAAAAATGACAATAACATTAAGGAAAAACACTTTGTCAGTTTACGCTGTAAATGTATATGATATCTCTAGATAAAAGGTCAGTTTTCATTTCTTTGTTCTCTCAAGCTCATATTATTTGCTGCTATTGATAACACTCTAAAGGTATTTTGAATCCCTATGGCTGTGATTTTCTTTGACAATGCATTCAAAGCTCAGACAAGCTGATTCAATTAAACAAAGATCTGAAGCTGTCAGTATAGGAAGGAGTTGAATAGTCTTTTTATATACTTAATTGTACATCTGAAGCACACAACGAACCAGTCTGCAATATAAGAATATTCTTTTTTCTTTAATAAAATTGTTTTGCTGAGAAGAAAGTTCTGCATAGCTCCCTGAGATTCGGTACATTCGAGAAAATGTAGCAACAGGACAGATAGTTTATTTAAGTTTGGTCTTTGGGTGTTGCTTGAACAGTAAACATCTTTGTTAATTGTTCTATAAAGTTTACTTGTAGAAATTTGAAATCATGCATAACCACTGTAAGGTTAAACCACAAACTACCTCTCCTGGTTTTGTACTGTCACTATAGAGCAGGTGGAAGAATGAAGATGATAGAAGGAAACAAAAGAAAGAAGATGAAAGAACAAAGTGCAAATGCAACTTTCCAAATATTTTGAAAACATGTTGTCTTTATTCTCCCTGCTATTATTCAAGATGTTAGATACACACATATTACAACTTTGATGAAACTGAACAAAGTGCAGCAATGCTGGAACTAGAACAGATTTTAGTAACCAAAACCCAGCAACATTCTCAAAATTGACATCTTCAACCCGCAGACAAGGTGTGGGACAGATACATCAGTTGTAAGCTCTCAATCTTACTACCTGTGTAAAGTTAGGAATGTTTTCTTACATGTAAGAGTTGTTCTATTTACTAAAACTGAACTTCATCAGCCATTGTATCACCCAGGTGTTGTGTTTCATAAAACAAAATGCTTTACAATAATTTCCAGTTTTCAGTGCCCTGAAGGATTAGTACCAATAACTCAGCCCATTTTCATGCCACCTTTACCTCAAAAGTCAGAAACGGACTTGAGCATTACTCCAGGTAGAAATTGTATAGATATGTGCTTCCGATGATGTTTCAGCAAACCTTGTCTCAATTAAATCCACTGTTATTTTATATTTTTTCTTTAAAATAGTATGTTGGTGTTAAATGTACCATCTTTCTAGACATCTCCTAGATAGGATCACAGAATCATAGAATCATAGTATAAGTTAGGTTGGAAAGGACCTTTAAAAGTTCTCTAGTCTGAACCCTTGCGGTAAGCAGGGACATAACAAGCTTATGTAGTGTAGTTCACTGNCCCTTGTCCTACTGCTACATGCCCTTGTGAACAGTTCTTCCCCAGTGTTCTTATAGGCACCTTTCAGGTATTGGAAGACCACCATAAGGTCCCCATGGAGCCTTCTCTTCTCCAATTTGAACAAGCCCAACTCTCTCAGCCTATCTTCATAGGAGAGATGCTCCAGCCCTTTAATCATTTATGTGGCCCTCCTCTGGACACACTCCCACAGTTCCATGTCCTTCTTGTGTTGAGGGCTCCAAAGCAGGACATGGTAGTCCAGGTGAGGTCTCACCAGAGCAGAGTAGAGGGTCAAAATCACCTCCTTGATCTGCTGGCCACAGTTCTTTTGATGCAGCCCAAGATGCAGTTGGCCTTCTGGGCTTTAGATGCACATTGGTGGCTCACATCCAGCTTTTCATCCATAAGTACCCCTAAATCCTTTTCCTCAGGGCTTCTTCCCAGCACATCATCTCCTAACCTGTATGGATAATGGGGGTTGTCCTGACCCCAGTGTAAGACCCTGCACTTGGCTTTGTTGAACCTCTTGAGGTTCACCTGGGCCCACTTCTCCAGCCTGTCCAGGTGATGGAATGGGACAGTGAGAAAAATACCTTAATATTCTTTCTCTGGAACAGCTTCTCCTTTATAAGTTATAACCACATTATCTTCTTTCTAGAGAAACACTTCCACTACTCTTTTATTACCCTTTTATTCAGAGGCCTTTTTTTTCTTTTTTTTCACATACAATTTCTGGTACAGAAAGAAAATTACAAGCTCAGCCACTTTTACTGCATTTTGTCATTGTTATTGCTTGCAGACCAACTTCTTGTGAGTGAGAAATTAGAAGGGCAGATTCACAGCAATAGCTGCACAATCAGATACTTTCAGTTCTGACAGTTCTAGGGCTGAACTCAATGCACATTGAACTACATCATTAAATGCTGTAAATGGACACGTCTCCATTGAAAGCAAAGGAGAGATGTATCTGACACAGTTAAGACTGCCTGACTCATATTGATGACATGTCAGATGTCACAGGACTCAGCTAGAAAATAGCTTGTCTTGAATATACTTGAGAGAATATGGTAATTTTAAGTAAAAATGTAAATTTATTTTAAAATAGTTTTGGGAAATGTCAATTTCCAGTTGGTTGTGAGGTAGTTGTCAACTCTGAATCATAAATTAGTATGAAATGGAGACAAACTATCATAGATACGTTTTTCTTCTATATGGACACTAGCTTTATGCAATGTCAAAGTGTGTGGATTATAGTTTGCTCCTGAGAAAAGATGTAGCACTAATAAGTCCAGGGCATCATGACAGCTCAGTTCTCAGGGCTTTCAGAATACTCTTGATGAATCCCTATGAGTATCAATCACTCTACACCACTGGAAGTTAAGTGTACAGTAACAAAGGAGGTTATAGTTCAGGACTCCATGAAATGATTATGTATTCTTGATTAAATCACTCTGACTATAAGAGGTATATACAGTAGGAAGAGGCTGCATTAACTTATCAAACAATCTGCCAGCAAAAATGAATTTGGGCAAATCTCATTACTAATTTGGGGACCTTTTTAATTTCCTTATTTCTCATGTAATAAACATGACTGTGCAGCAATGCCCTTTGGTGCCATTGGTCTAACATCTTGTAGATCCTGTGGGAGGACAACAAACAGATGATACTGCCAATAATACATTGTAGACATAGAAGAAAGTAGTTGTAGTTCACATGTACTTAGTCTTCTTTACAAATGGGGATATCTCCTCTTGGGAGGGAGGGAGGGAGAGAGAGGGGAGGGAGGGAGTTTGGTTCACTTTGTTAAAAGGGTAAGGAGGAGCTGTGGCTCTATAGCTGAGGACAACTACCTACCAAGTAAGGCTGTATTTGTTTGTTTCCAGTGGCTGCTGTGATCGAATTTTTATGTATTTATTTATTTCTGCTGTTTCTTACTACTTGTCTGCATTACTCTGGTGCTGATGTACCCGTGTTCTCTTTATACTCATGTTGTACTAATTTACATTTTATTTGACATATGTTTATTTCCATTGGGTGTCTGATGCTCTCTCCTGTTTTTCTGTTAATTTGCATTGCTATTTTCTGAGATTTCTTTCTACCTGTACTACATTGCCCCAGTAGATTTCTCCCAACAATACAATTTTCTTGGGCCTTTAAATAAATAAATTCTAATATTTCTTTTGATACTATTGTGCTTTATGACATGCTCACGTTTCAGTCTACTCTAGCAAAAAATCCTTTCAGCCTATTGTACAGACCTTTTAAATTCTTACAGAAGGTGACTGTGTCCCCTTTCTGATGTCATTTGACTGAGTTATTTAGCTCTTTTAATATTTTCTCATAAGTTGGCCTTCCGATTGCCTTAATAATTTTTATTATTCATATCTCAAATCCACCTCAGATCTGGGTGCAGTTTTACCTGCAGGGAAGAGAAATGTTTACCTCCCCACTGTTTCTATTACACAATTTGATTGCTTTGGTTTTCCTCTCAACATACCTTTTACATTGCCCAGTCCTCTGTAAATTTGGGGATTAAGCTCTTCCAAATGCTTTTGTCTCCATTAGCAATCTATATTTTGATTTTTTTTCCCTTGTAATGTAGGAAGTTATCTTTTTCAGGCTGAACCTCCTATGACCCTTTTTGATTTATGTCTTTGGCTTCCTTGTCATTTGCAACACCTCACATTAAATAGGGTCTGAACATTTTAATTAATGTGCTGTTTACTGTTTCATCCAATTCAGTAATAAAGAAATATGGCTAAGATATTGAGACTATTCTTCACAAAGGGCAAATGTATTTCAATGTTAATGTGAAAGACTGAAGCTCAGGAAAATGACTACACAGCAAGAATATATTTTAACTCAGAAAAGTAAAGGAAGTGGCTTGCCAAGAGAGGCTATGAACCTTTGTTTCTTTGTATGTAGAGTGAAGAAAACAAGAAAGAAAAAGGTGAGACTTATTGGTAAAATAAATCAGAGTTAGAGCGATGTCATACACTACCATGTCTTTTATCTCACAGGAATGTGAGCTGAAGTAATGAAAGTAATGAACAGTGCAAATGTGAAATATTTATAGCATTTTCTTGGAAGCCTTGCAGTAGTGTAAGGATGGTAGTACAAAGTATCAAGCAACATTACTTGGCAAAAACGTCGATGTCCATGCAGTGTTGCTACTTCTAGACTTCTCAGTAGCTAAATTGCAGAACTTACCACAGAAGTATCAGAACCTATTTCCTTTTTTTTTTCTTAATCACCCTTACAAAAGTCCCTTTCTCCAACATCATCCCAAAATATCAGCACCACATATTCTATTCTGATTCTAAGCATCAGTAAAGCCATAATTTCTGCTATCCCTTCTGCTTTTTTAAACCAACAAACTTCCTTTTTTTTTTGATCCACTAATATAAATTCAACTTTTTTTCTTTTTTTCTTTTTTTTAAAACTTGTTAGCAATATTAGTTTAGGAAAAACATACAAGCTTTGTGATTTTGATTTTGCTTTTTTGATTTGCACTGAACTAAGGACTTCATAGTGGGGAAGGGAAAAGGAAAATAGTATGGTGTCCAAGACTGGATTTGTATTTGGAATTCTTATTAAAAAGTCACTTATGAATTTATAGAAACTAAATAATATATAATATTACACATATATGCATACACATACTTGCATTATGTATGGACTAAAATCTTTCCCATCTTGAGGACAATCATTTTGTCCCTGTGGGACTTTGGACAGGATACTGAATTGATGCAAATTGCTTTGGCTTCATGTCTGTACTGATGACTCCAGAAAAGAGGTACAGTCACTGAACAGAACTGGCCAGCAGGTAATGCATGACACCCATGTATGCCCTGACAGTTCTACATCAAAAGGATTAACCTCTATGAACAACATCAGAGCTACTGGCATCTGCTGGTTTAAAAACAGGTTAGACAGACAAAATACCTTTAAACTACATGTGCATACCAATGGCTTCTGGGTGATGTTTGAGTTCTGTGAAGTTCAGAGCAGTCTTAAAGTTCATTAAACCGTTCACACCAATTTTATATGAGGTTGTGTGGGTTGCTTTTTTTTTCTTGGGGCAGAAAAAAAGAAAACAAAGCAAAAAAAGAAACACCAGAATATAGTTCCCTACTCGTATAGTATAGCACTGAAACAAACACATTTTATAAAATGAAAGCCATTCTAAAGAATTCCCTCAAGGAGATAACAGCCACACAAGGCAGCTATTACTTGTACTCACAATTGCATCAATCTTTGATCTTTATTGTTACAGTATTATTTCTATTCTGGTGCTATAAAAATGTTCCTTGTGGATTTTTCTTAAATAATAAATGTGCCTACCCTAAAACTGCTTGGAAAAAAGAGACAGTTGCAGATCACTGCTGCAAATAAAACCTAAGAAGCCCTTTTATTTAATTTCATCCAAAAATGACTATAAGATTACTATCTTGAGAGAGGACCAAAAATTGAGTTTTCCCAGTTTCTTTTTTCCACAACAATCTGCACCATGTAGAATAGATTTTATGCCATTGCCTGTTCTTACTACAACTTTCATCCTGAGAATTGGGACTGTGATAGAATTTTAGTTTCCAAATACATCATATAAAATATCAGTAGCCTGTACTTTTTGACATTTCCATTAAGATTATTTTTTATATAATTAATTTACCTTAAGCTTATTGTACCCTATAAATGGGGGTAAAATTAGAATGCAAAAGGATAGAAGGATTTTCCTACTTAGTTTATATAAAATTAGAGTTAAAAAAATCAAAATATTAACCAAAAGATGATGAACAATACTACAGGAGAAAAGGCGATTCTTACTGTCCATGCTGCTTACAGATTGATGCCTAATAGATATGGAAATATTTAAACCAGTATTCTATATAAGATATTGCATTCAGCTGAATGCTCAATTTCATGTTAATTTTAGGAAATAGAAAAACAAAGATTAGATGGATGCAAAAAGCATATTTTCATAAATTTCTCTTTTTACATGCCTTTCATATTGTTCCTATAGAATGCTTTCTATTTACAAATGCTTTACAAGTCACATTTACATGAACTTAATGATTCTGGGACAATTATACATTATTGTGCCATGACAATATATAAAATAGATAGTATAATATATGCTATATAAAAATAATGTATAGGATATATAATATATGCATTTATATATACATTTTTATATATGCGTCATATTATATATTTACATTATACAGTGTGCTTTGGTTTGGTTTGGTTTGGTTTTTTTTAAAGGGTTGAAAAGAAAGAGTGATTGTCTTGTGAATTTGGCCTGGGAATTTTCCATGTAGAATGTAGCATGAGTAAAAGTATGATTGTAGAAGCACCAGTATACACCTGACTGTAACTTCCTGTCCACCCCAATAAGTCTGGAATACAAACTATAATTATGAGTTTAAATATTCACTCTATTACCAGATGCATGGGTGGTATGGAATGACATAGGAACTTTAACACAAGCCATGTTTGCAGCAATGTACAGAGCTGCTTATCACATGGAAGTTCCTAGCAGTATATAACTCAAACAGGATATCTTCAACTGCATAAGCAGCAGTCTGGTGTGAACCAAGAGCAAGGTTTTATATACATTTTCCTCCATTGCACTTCCACTGGCAATACCAAGAGAAAAGGAGGAGAACAAATTATACAAACTTCACGCTCCTACTAATTCTCCAGAGTCACCTGATTCAGTGGTGTTATTTGACTTCATTGGGAGGAACATTGAATAGCTGAAAGTTGAGTTGTGAGCTCATGCAACAACGGATGGCTCCGGAACAATATGGTTAACGATACCTAGGTGAACAAATAGGAGTAAAAATAACCCTTTAGTGAGAAATATTCTGTTCTCAGACTTCTTTTCATGCTGCCCAAAAGGACATGTTTGCCTTGAAAGATCCCTGGTAACTCATTTCATATTGAATCAAGCCTATTTTTCGTTAATAGAAGGGAATCATTCTCTGAAGTCTTCAGTATGCCTGTTTTATCACTATATAGCTGTTTCGGTAGGAGGTTCTTCATTTATGAGTGAAGAGTAATCTCTGCCAACATTCAGAGAGATAATTTGGGTCTATCTAAGTCTCCAAATGATGATACAATCCCATAAAACCAGTGTGAACAGTGTGAGACTGTAACTGCTTTAATAAAGAAGGAAAGCAATTTCTTCCAAAGTCCAAAGGGTTGCCAAACAGTGGACAGGCAAAGCTGTATAGTGCTTGTCCTACATTATTTTTAACATTGGTGGGGCACTTTTTTTGTCTTCCCAACACTTATCCCCTCTCTCACTGCACTAAAGTGAACAGAACTGGTGCCTGTTTATTAGTTTTGGCTCATAACAGACTTTCTCTTAGCAGTTCACTTTGAACTATGTAGCTCAGACTCATTATCTAGTCATTAAAGTAACCTGAATTCCTCCCATATTCAGAGTGCAAAACTGCAGGATGCTGCTGTAACATTAGGCATAACAGTACGGAATTATTGCAGTAATATTTCAGTGATGTGCTAGAGAGCTGTCACAGACAGGACAAAGCACCTAACTGAGATGCAGAAAAAGAAAGCAGCAGATCCAAAAAGTTAAACTGCAAATGTTAGAAGGATTTTTTTTTTTTTTTTTTTCATTTTAAAGGAGCAAAACTGAAAAAGGCAGCCTGAAAGAAAATGTAACCTTGCTGGTTCACATTTTGCATGAAGCAATTGAAAAGTTTATTGACTAAAAGCATACACAGAAAAAAAAAAAGCTTAAATTACCGTATTTTGTACCTACAGAAAGAGATTACCTTTACATATGTTGGATAAAATTTACAACAATAAGTTTCAATCACAGTATTTTGGGGTTTAGAGTAGACAAACAGAGGACCCATTTTTGCACTTATGCTTATTGGTACAGTCTGGAACTGAGCTTGAGAACCTGCATAAGAATTGCAAATACTGTCTGTAATAGTTACATCTGTTAAACTGGAAGATTCATTAAAGGAGGAAAATCTATCCCCTTAAAAAAAAGAAAAGAAAAGAAAAAAAAAAGTCTCTGTGTGTGTAGATATATTTATATGTCATAAAAATGTAAAAATGTCCCAATTGACAATGTCCTTCCTTCCATGACCCACTAGATCCTCAATGTTTAAATATATCTAAAAGGGTGTAAAAATACCTAGGTAAGTTGATATAACTGCTACCTAAAAAATAATTACAGTAATATCTCATTTCAAAAACTTAATCTAGAGATTTTATAGGCTTCTTTTACCAATATTTTTGCACTAGATTGGTTAATGAAGAGGCTCATTTCCCTTTTACAAAGAAGGGAAAGGGATTTTTCACAGGAGTTAGTAGGGCTCAAGGAAAGACCTTAAAACTAGATTTGAAAGGGGAAGGGGATGAAAGCAGGCTTGCTAGAAATAAGCTGGGGGGTGGCATGGCTATGTTTGTGGGATAGTGTTCTAGCGACGTCCTTTGGTTTGCCATCTCAGTGAAGGTAGGAGATGTAGAGCCATGCAAAAGCAAAGACAAAAGGGTTATTGAAGGGTTAGGTCAGGTAGGAATTAGGGCTTCTCCCTCAGAAAAAGGTGGCAGGATCAGTAGCCCAGGTGAAGTGCATCTACACCAGTGAGTTCAGCATGGGCAACAAACAGCAGGAGCTGGAAGTCATTGTGCAGCAGGAAAACTGTGATGCAGTTGCCATCATGGAAACACCCTGGCTTGTATCAGAAACTGTGTGGCCAGCAGGACTAGGGAAGTGACCATGTCCTTGTAGTCAGCAACTGATGAGGCTGCACCTCAAGTGCTGTGTTCTGTTTTGGGACCCTCACTACAACAAAGACGTTGAGGTGCTGGAGCATGTCCAGACAAGGACAACAAAGCTGGTGAAGGTTCTGGAGAACAAGCCTTATGAGAGGTGACGAAGGGAACTTCGGTTGTTTAGCCTGGAGAAAAGGACGCTGAGGGGAGAACTTATCTCTCTCTACAGCTACCTGAAAGGAGACTGTAGCCGGGTGGGTGTTGGTTTCTTCTCCCAAGTAATAAGCAATAGGACAAGAGGAAATGGCTTCAAGTTGCGCCAGGAGAGGTTCAGATTGGATATTAGGAAAAATTTGTTCACCAAAAGGGTTGTCAATTATTGGAAGAGGCTGCCTAGGGAAATCGTTGAGTATCCATCCCTAGAGTTACTGAAAAGATATATAGTTGTGGTGCTTAGGGTCACAGTATAGCAGTTGGACTTGGCAGCACCAGGTTAACAGTTGGACTCAATGATCTTAAAGGTCTTTTCCAATGTAAATAATTCTATAATTCGTTCATCTACCTATAATGTGTTGTGCCTCGTAAATTCTACACTTGATATGTAATGTATCATAACATTACAGTGTTTGCTTTTGAGCTGGATGCATTGCCTTTCTGAGAAGCCTCCTTATATGCTGCACATCTAGTATACACTTAGGAGGTTTGGTTTACATTTTCCAACACCTGCTGCAGGAACAGAAATGGATAGTTATGATAGACAGACATGGAAGATAAAGCCTCAGACACTATGTGAAACTCTGTGTGGGGAGATGTTATCTCCCTGTAAGAGATACCTGAGCAGTCTGCCTCTTTTACACTTCAACAACGCTCCTGTATATCTTGTCATGCTAATAAAGTATCATTGAATGCAACTGACATCACATACAAAGCTGGAAAAGGACAGTGAGAATAAAAACTTCACGTACTTAAATTCATAGCTAGCAGCTAGAAAATCCAGTATTTCGAAGCAGTAGAAAACACTAGACTTTCCAGAAAAAGACAGGTGACATTCAGATTCAGAGCAATTTACTGGTAGTCAAAAAGATATTTTTCTTTGCATGAGGAAAAGCTCATAGTCATAGCCTCTGGCTCTGTGTAATGCATCTCTGGTAAAACACTGCAAAAAAATAGTAAAAATGAACATCCCACCATCCCATATATTGTGTTCTTGCCTGTATACATATGCATGTATACACACAGGAACTAAAACAATGCACAAAAAGGAGAATGTGATTTTGGAAAAAGGTTACAAAAGCAAAAAATTTTTAAGCTTATTATGTAGGAAATATTTTATTAGAGGGTCAATTCCCAAGCATACAGAAAAGTTCACCTAAAAGTGTAAAAATTAGTTGGTTCACAGCAAAGCAAAGTGGCATGTGGTGAGCTCTAATGTTTTCTAGTCTAACTTATTCTATGATTTGAAAGCTAGTTTAGAAATACTCCTTTTTATTCTCACTTTAATTCCCAATATGCTTTTCTGAGCCTCAAGAGGCTTGAAAAAGTGTGATCTGCTTTGACAAAAATAGCAAGCTACTTGTTCAGGGTTTTTTTTTTTGTTTGTGCCTCCATTTTAATATGTTTTGCAAGATATGACTACAATAGCTTAATAAAAAAGCAAAAGCCAATAATCTTTTTCTATCCAAGTAGTGTCAGGCATACCTTTAAAAATGAGGAAAACCCTAATGATTGAGTTGCAGTTCATAAATTCATGTAACAAGAAACAAACCTCATACTATTCACATTTCCATGCAGATAGTCATTAAAATTTATAACAAAAATATTTGTCAAATTATATCAAACAATATACTTTAAATATTACCATTATATTTATAATGATGCTCAGATTAAACACTGGAACTTGATTATCTTGAACAGAATGAACAGAGTGACTGAGGCAGTGACATTGCAAAAGCATGTACTTTTTAGAAGATGAAAACCTTAAAAAAAAAAAGTTACTTTCCTTGGGTCTATTATCTTGCTGCAGAGATCTGTTGCATAGCATGCTTTGCTACCAATATGGAATTTAGGCTTAAATTTTCATATAGCCAAAAGAAGTCTGCCCTGAAAAAAAGTAGAATATATAACCTGCAGTAACCATCAAGCATTGCATTGAATGCTGCACCTTCTCTCTTTCCTTGTCGTGATTTAATGTGGTATCTAAATTAGGTTTCCTATTAATTTCCTAATAATGGTCCTACAGTGAGTGGTGTGGAGTGGAAGAAGCCTCTGCAGAAGGAAGCAGCTTCATCCTACTAGATTGAACACATCTGTTAGGTGACTGCACTTGATGTTCCACCTTACCTTTTCTGTGCTCGTCAAAGAAAATCAGAGTCAAGAGTTTAGCTAGGTTTAAGTCTTCATTTACTTTGATCTGGGATTTAAACTGTACTCTGCAATGACTTCATCCATGCATTCATTGACAAGTGCACATGACTTCCTAAATCCCCTTCTAAAAGTTCTTACCCATCTACTGTGTTTCACGATAGACTGAAGAGTGAATCCTATAAAGTTTAGCCATTCTTTTAGTGTCATCTGTACATCAGCATCTAGCCCAGCAACAGACACTGAACTGAGACTAGAAACTTCAAGTCTTTCAGTATAAAATGATCTAATTTGCTAAAAACCTAGGTATATCGGTTTGAAATCCATCATCAGTTGTAATGATTTATGAGAAAACTGCCCAACACACGCTAAATTTTGAATACACAAATAGTACTTTATCACTGTGAAATAGTTAATCAACATATAGTGTAGCAAATTAAAAATCCGGTTTCCATTAGATTTATAAAAAAACCCCTTTATCATTTTTAAGAGACTATAAAACATTAATCAATCTTCAATGACAAAATAAGAAATATTGCCACTATAAGACCCCAATTATAAAAATAAAGGAATTAAATTGATTTAAATTATTTTAATCTAATTAAATAATAAAATTATACTGACTTTCCAAATCTGCTTATTATACTCTTTTCTGATACACCGCTGCTTCTTAGGATTGTTTTGTTCATGTTCCTGTTAAATTATGTATAATTATATTAAACAGGATTAGGATTTTTACCAAATGTTTAATAGGTATAAATATTCCAGTAGATAATGGAATATCCAGTAGGTAATGTCCAGTAGACATTACATATCTATTACTTATCATGATGGCACACAAAAGTTTATATTAGTTTTCGTACACTTATTGTAGCATCCATATGCATGTGGTTATAATACCTATAATGGTGTAACAACAGAGACTTTTAGTGCTCACTGCTTTAAATTTATTATCAGTACAATATAACCAATGCATTTCACAATGTAAGTATACATATGTAATATCATAAAGTAAACGTACTCTTTTTCTATTTATACTCAAAAGCACTCGGATGAATGGAAATAATTTAATTCTATTCCTGCCAGATTTTGTACTATTGTTATGTATAACTGCTCTTCTACCTCTGTAGCCTTGATCTGTTCACATTCTACTTCCCCATTATACCAGAAGTATTATATCATATATTCAGGAAGTGTTCTATCAGTTTCTGAAAGAACTGAGAAACTACAGAGACTAAGCTGTCAACAAAATATACAAATTACACATTCCATATTACCTTTGTGTCAAATACAAAACATTCTTCTTACCTTACTACATGCATTTTTACGCTACTATCCTTCCTAAAAAACAATGAGCTAACCAAAAAAAAAATCTATTCTAAACAGCCTGAGAATGCTTAACTCTGAATGTTTCTCTTGGATGCAGTTTCATAATGGTTTAAAGCCACATAAACAGGCATTGCTGTTGCCTCTTGGACCATTTTCTTGTACTCTGCTGTTGGCCAGCACTAATCATCATCTGGTCTTACCATGATTCAGTATAGGCTCTTAAACCAATTGAAAACCAAGCATTGGTGTTTTGGTTTTTTTAAAAGAAGAAATGAATCTGCAGACCAGGAGTAACTTTTGGCTTTTTCTGTGCAACTTGAAAACAAAAAATATTACAACAGAAATAACTTTCTCTACTTCACACCCTCTTTTACCACCTTTTGGCTTTTAGTCAACCATGCATGTGATCTGGTCTCTGTAGCCACAAGTCACTGTGTCTGGCTCTACATAAAACAGTCTGAAAATACTTCCCGGTGTAAATGAAGGTGTATGATCAGAAATTGATGTTATTGTAGAATTACAACCCCATGATTCTGGACATTATATTCAGGTTAGGATCTGTTTTCTCAGGAATAGGTAACTAGTGCCACCTGGGACATTCTTGTCAGATATTCCTTAAGATACCCAAACTGCAGGTTTGGCAGTTATGCCACAGACCTGTGAGAGCTGTTCCATTCCTCCAAAATACCACATGGGATGCCATATGAAGTCTAAAATAGTTGTAGACAACAAAGGTTAGCAAATAAACCCCACCACACGTGTCTTATTGCATATGGAGTGTACCTGACAGTTTTGATGAAAATTGTGGCCCACTCTTCCTCCAAAATCATGGCAATTGCAATCTGTACAATGATGAAAATACCACCTATTAAGGAAATATTCTGAAACAAGGATATTCAGAATTGTCAGGTAACAGAGGCAGAAAATAATGATCAGTGTAACTATCCACATCTGAAAGAGAAATGTTAGCAATGATCTAAGATTGGATGCCCCCATGGTCTCTTCCAGGGATTAGAAAATATGCAGTACAGGGCTAGATAAGTTGAACAACCCAGATTTAGCTGCACACAGAAGGAAGAAAATGTAAAAAGTTGTCATTAAATATATCAAAAAATTTGGAAGTTCACTAAACCAATGGAAGCAAAAACCAAAGACCAATGTGTACAGGTGAGCGTATTTGGCTCAGAATATTCAACTTCACATCATGTGGAGTCAAAATACAAGCTACTGTTAGTGACAGAAATGAGATGTCTGAAGCCAAGAAAGTTAAGACAGCAAAGTAAAAGGACCAGAAGTATTTGGAAAATGACTGAGTTGTTACCTGGTTTTACAAAGAAGTGTCAGAAGAAACCGCACCATAGAATTAGATTGCAACAAACTGTAAGGAATCCCACCGTGAAGAAAGGGTGTCAGCACAAGGTGGGAGCAAAAGGTCAATTCCTTAAAGGATTTTGATGTTAACTGGGCCATGCTGATGACAGTAAAGCCACATATTCATGGTAAACTTGATTCTAGAAAGGTCTGGACCTACCAAGCATTGTGTCAGTAAATGTTCATACCCATTATGCCACATTAGCAGAGCTTGTTAAGAGCAATCTATTCACTTTGAACAGAGCAACACAGGTTGGAGATGAATGTTAAGGCAAGAGCTGAGAGGAGCCGGTCTGTGTGCCCTTAGCTGGAATGGTAGAAACACTTCTTGCTTCTCAGAAATTAAGTCTCTTTAAAAGAGAACCAAGTGTTAAAAATGTTCAGTAAGACTGAAGTGCTGGAATGGCTGTGTTTGGCTCCACAAATCTACAAGTCTTATACAGAAAACTACGTTAGTGTCTGAAACTGGACTAGATACTGGTGTTTAAACGAAATTAGCAACATGTAGCAACAGGCAGCAACAATGGAATCCATCATTGTCAAAACCAAACTCTTTTTCTTATCCCTTGGCCCCAAAACTGGAGAAAACTTAACTCCACGAGTCATTTGCCCCTTCACTTACAAAAAATAAAAAGAAAAAAAGAAAAATGAAGCAAATATCCATTTTCACATGCTTAATGTCATTCAGTGTAGTTCTCTCCATCTCTGACATTGCAGATGCTCACCACTTACTTGTAACTTATTTGTTGTTTTTTCACATACAGTCAGCTGCCCTTATTTCCTTCATTCCTTCCTACTTAAACTGACATCTCTATATCCTTTGTATACCCTCTGAGTCAAGATCAGTTTGGGAAAGAATTAAGTCCAATATCCTAGTTAGGGAAAAGCCTGATGTATTTTCCACTTAAAAGCTTCCCTTTGTGTCCCAAGGATCCCAGGTGATACATACAAAGTACATTATCTCTTGTCATTGTTTTATCTCCTAGTATGTCCTTTTTAAAAAGTCTTTGATTTACCTCTGGGCTTTCAAGCTTGATAAAATATTACAGAAAACTAGAGGTCCAAATAATACACATAAAAATAGTAATAGCAATGCAGACTTCAGGAGTTTCTTAAACTGAGGTGAAAAGTTTTTCATCGGAAACTTATTACAAAGAAACAAAAAGAAAATCAATATTAGATTAAACATAAGAAAACAGAGGGAGTATGGGAAACAAATGGGATGGCACCCTGTTTTACAAGGTACTGTGGATGCAGTGGGGAGGAGCAGCTGTAGCATCCAGAGCATGCAGAATTTGACAGGTAACGCAAAGTAGAAATGCATGCCCTAAAGCACTGCCACCATCCAACACACTCTGCTGTGCTCCACTTCAGTCCTCTGGGATTGTTCTCAGAATAGATTTTTCTGAGCAAAAATGACCTCTTTTTGTCTAAGAAATTGCATAGATTGACACTACCATTTCAATCCCTAGCTATCTCTCCTGGTTTTATGACAGTAAATTTCAGTTTGTGTATGTCTAAATAGTGTTCTGAAATCATTGTATATATCTAGAACTCATCCACCTTTTCAATCTGAGGGAGCCTCTTCTGGGTTATGTTGCTATGAGTCAAGGCTCACTCTTGTGAAAACTCTGGAGTTACCCTTGATGAAGCAGTATAAACTCAGGGAAATGGAGAAAAAATTCTTTCTCTGATGGCTGGCTAACTGTGACCATAACAAAGACAAAAAGTATGCAGAACTACATTATTTTCATCTTCCTAGGTAGCTTGCAGAGTTAAAAGAAGTATAACTGAAAAATAAAACTGTTTTTTCAAATAGCTTATACATTCCTCCTCTGAAGCTTCCAGCAAACCTGTCTCATAGCAGAAATTAGACTGGCTCAGATCATGATATTAGAAGCTGTATCAAAAAATATATCTGATTTCACTGAGTAATTGTATATGTAAATAATAGGGCATCTTATTAGATTGGTTCTTTGACACAGCTCTGCTCAAGATGAACTTCTTTCCTTTAGGAAGTATCAGACACAAACAATATGATGTACTCTCTCTTTTCCATTCCTTTCCACTGCATTGGCATCAGAAGCTACTGGCCAGGTTTTTCAAGCCTTGACTTGGTGATGGAATAAATCATTACACTGTCAGTCTTCCTGTGTCACAGAAATTAGTAATGTGAGGACACCCTTTCTTTTACTGTGGTCTATAAACACTTTATATTTACTTATGTGATCTCTGTGAGTCTTTTTAGATAGACATGGTAATTGTCATTCACTACTCCATATAAAAAACTATGAGAAAGGCCAAATCTGAAGCCATAAGGTAAATTTTGCTTTGTTTGTCTGGTCCACGACAGTGGTTTTGATCAGCTGACAGTCCCAGCCATGATGTGAGCATAAATGAGGGGCTGTCACAGAGAACAGTAAAGGTAGGTATTTTTATAAAGGGGCACCAGGCCAGATTTACAATCCTATTATGTTAAACTTAATTTGAGTTAGAAGTTTAAACACTAATAGAAAAGTCTCTTTGTACAATTGGCATCTTAAACTATGATTTCCTTGCAGTTCCTTTGATTCCTCTCAATGCCAAAAGCACTTTGTCAGCATGAATAGGAAGTGGAAAACTAGCAAGGATGATGAGCCCCAGCTACAGCAAAGTGGCATCATTCTTCTTGGATCCTCATAACCACTGTGAGAAATGGCAGTCTTCAATGTACTGCAGAGTGGAACTAAACTGGAGGTGCTATTTTGAGAGTCTTGTTTTGTTCTGTCACCTCTATACTATCAAGTCTTGACCAGTTCTTCCTAGAAAACTGTGTAATAACAAAGAACTTGTTAGTGTTTGGCTGACTTGTGATTCCAGCCACCTCCGTGGCTTCTGGTTTACTGTGTAAACTTCAGATGTACTCTTGACAAAAACAGCAATAGGCTTGTCAAAAGGATTGCACAAAGCTAAATGGTTTGAAATTTGGATCCCACTGTGGTATCATTACATTTAAACTATATTTGAAGAGTGCTCAGAGAATAATAGTTTGAGAGAATCAAAATAGAATAGAAAATAATACTATGATTTTTATAGTAATTTTTATATATGTTAACATTATGTGGTTTAGCTCCTGAAACAGTATATAACTAAACAAAACAAAACCAAAGAAAATAAACCTCAACAGGCAGTTATGTAGAGTTTCTTTTTCATATTTATGAAAGAAAAGCAGAAAAGGTGATGAAACTGCCACTAGCTTACAGGGTTGTGACACTGGAGCAAGGGAGGAAATTGCAGTGTGTCTGGCTCTCTGAGGTAAGCACATTAGCTGCTGAATGTGTAAATTGTAAAAATAACTTAGAAGCCAAAAGTGAGAACAAATGAGCAAGCAACTGATCTAATCTCTGTTGGAACACATCACCCATGTGATTTGCAGGGTCCCTTGGAAACAAAGAAGCAGATGAAGCAGGAGGAACATTTGTGTTATCAGCAATGGAGAAAAATCAATAACAGATACAGTGTGAGTGTCAGCAAAACAAAGGACCTTTCCATTCCTCTCCAAAAAACTGACAAGGGAAAGCATGGGGTCTCATTAGAGTAAGAGATTCTCTGAGCTCTGTGCACTGCCCACATTGAAAGTTTAGTTACTGTCACATGTATGTTTACAGCAGATAAAGGTTAACTATAATTCTTACCTTTTTGAGGTAATAGCCTCCAAAAGAGTCGGTTTTGGAGAGAGAGATGTAAATGTAAAACATTGCCATTTGTGGAGCAAATCAAAGATATCAGACATGCTTGCCTTTTAGACCCTGAGAAACTCTGAATTCCAGAAATAGTTTTATTTAGGACACAAACTGTTCTTCCTCGCACCAGAGCAGCAGCTCTCTAAGTGATGCTGCAATACGAGTTACAGAGTGTAATTAATTGGATTTCACAGTCTGCTAGAACTGTGGGCAGCCAGTGCTTTGAGCTGCAGGAAACCCTACTCACAGACATGGGGCTCCTGAGCAGTTCCAAGGAATCACAGTATGAGACCCACCTGTCAGGAAACTTCAAGTTTCAGTGAAAGAGGAAATATAGGTAAATCACATTAAACCACTTTTTACAAGATTGCGGACTGGAAAGGTGTCTCAATGTAAGCCAGCTAACTCTCTAAATGAGCAGAGTTCTTTGAAAGAGCATGAAACTGTTCTTTTTGTTGTCCCTGGATGGCCTGGGGGTCCAAGCAGCCAGGGATTGTGTTAGAATAGCTAAAGCCCTGGTAGAATTAAATCTGACCAGGAACGTCAGGGGCAACAACAAAAGCTTCTGTATGTCAGCGATAAAAGGATCATGAGGGAAAGTGTGGGTCCACTCCAGAATGAAACGAGACCTGGTTCCCCATGATATAGTTTAGGCTGAGCTATTCAATGAAGTTTTTACCTCAGCAAATGTTCTAACCACACAGCCCAGGTCACGAAAGGCAGAGGCAGGGACTGGGAGAATGAAGAACCACAGGTTCAACACCATCTAAGAAACCTGTCGGTGCACAAGTCCATAATACCTGATGAGATGCATCTGCAGGTCCTGAGGGAACTGGCAGATGAAGTGGCCAAGACACTTTCCATCATATTTGAGTAATCAAAGTCCGATGAAGTTCCCATCAATTGGAAAAAGCGAAATGGTAATGTCTATTTTTAAAAGGGAAGAAGGAAGACTTGGGGAACTATGCACTGGTGAGTTTCACCTCTGTGTCTGGCAAGATCATGGAACAGATCCTCGTGGAAACTATGGTTAGTCACATGGGAAATAAGGAGGTGATTGACGACAGCAAACATCACTTCACTATGGGCAAATTATGCCTAATAAATTTGGTGGCATTCTACAATGAGGTTACAGCACTGGTGGATAAGTGACAGAAGAATGGCAGACACCATCTACCTGGACTTGTGCAAAGCATTTGACCTTGTCACACATGACATCCTTGTCTCTAAAATGTAAACACATGGCTTTGATGGATGAACCCCTTGTGGATAAAGAATTGGCTGGACTGTTGCTCTCAAGGAGTGGTGGTCAATGCCTGAATTGCAATCCCAGCACACAGGCTGAGCAGAGAATGGTTTGAGACCAGTCCTGAGGAGAAGGACTTGGGAATGTTGATTGAGATAAACCTCAACTTCAGCGTTTCATCAGAGAGTCCGAAGGACAGTCACAAAGATGATCACAGGGCTGGAGCACTTGTCTTGTGAAGACAAGCTGAGACAGTTGGGCTTGTTTGGCCTGGAGAAGAGAAAGTTTCAGGGAGACATGTTTGCATCCTTCCAATACCTAAAGGGAGCCTACAGTAAAGATGCAGAGGGACTGTTTACAAGGGCATGGAGGGATAGGACAAGGGGTAATGTGTTTAAATGAAAGGAGGGTAGATTTAGAGTAGATAGTAGGAAAACATTATTCACTTTGAGGGTGTTGAGGCACTGGCACAGGCTGCCCAGAGATGTTGTGGCTGCCCCCTCCTTGGCAGTCTTCAAGGCCAGGTTGGATGGGGCTTTGAGCAACCTAGTTTAGTGGAGGGTGTCCCTGCCCATAGCAAGGGAGGTGGAATAAGATGATATTTTAGAAGCCACTTCCAACCCAAACCATTCTGTGATTCCATTATTTCACCCAGTGCTCAAGGACCTCTCCTATTCTCCATTACCTTTTAAAGATGCTAGAGAGTTACAGCTATAATTGCTAGCTCCCTCAACAGTTGTGGGTGCATCCCATCAGGACCTGTGGATTTGTGAGAGTCAGATCTCTAAGTGATCTCTTACCCAATCCTTCCTAACCAATAGAAAGTCTTCCTTTCTCCAGATTTTCTCTTTTCCCTTCACAGTCTGGGATTCCTGAGCACCAGCTGTAGCAGTAAAGACTGAAGTAAAAGCTACCTTCAGTAACTCCACCTTCTCTGTATCCTTATACACCAGGACATCCACCTCATTCAGCACATTTTCCCCTTGTCTTCTTTCTGTTGCTAATGTGCTTGATTGCTATCCTTCTTGTTGTCCTTGACATCCCTTAACATTTTTAATTCCTATATTCTGCCCAAGTGGCTACTTCCTTTTCTATATTCTGTAAACTTTCTTCTTCCATTTGGATTTTTCCAGAAGCTCTTTGCTCATCCATGCAAGTCTCCTGTCTCCTTTGCTTGATTCCTTACTCATAGGGATGCATCAGTCTTGAGCTTGGTGGAAATGTTACTTGAATATCGACAAGCTTTCCTGGACAACCACTACCTTCTAGAGCCCTAATCCATGGGATCTCAGAAGCAGGTCTTTGAAGAGGCCAAAGTTAGCTCTCCTGAAGTTGAGGGTTGAAATACTACTTACTGCTCTGCTCCTTCCACGCAGAATCTTGGACTCCACCATCTCATGGTTACTGCAGCCACTCCCAGCTGTCTGTAGAAGGCCTGATCAACTTCCTCAACAATATGACCCAAATTACCCTGCCCCTTAATTCTTACCTGTAAGCTTCAAACTTGTTCTTCATACAGCCCTAGGCAGATGTCAGTACATTCCATTTTCTCTTTCACATCTCACCTTTCTGGCCTGCCTTTCCTAAAAAAGTATGCAATGATGTCTGAAATCACTACACTTTTCCATGTAATTGGAACCAGAGATGCCCGTGATAATCAATTAGGAAAATATTGACTGTCTAGATGTTCGTTGGTTGCATGGGGTTTTATTTTCTTTTATGTGGAAGACATGGGTTTACAGTGTCTTTCCAATCAATCTTGTCTTGTCAAGACTAACAAGTTCGGCTCTAAACCTGAGAATACAGGAATTATAACTAAGTGTTGGTTCGTTTGTAAGAAAGATACTGAAGGAGATGAGAAAGGTACAGTGAGTTAAGTAATAGTGAAACGGAAGCTGAGATTAGTCAGGCTCTCCAGGAACAAAAAATGCAAATTCAGAGAGTGTAATGTTTACTTTAGCAAAAGCTAAATGGGTAGCATGGCTTTGATATGGAACTACAAGTGGTAGGACCAAGAACAGACTGTTACCAAAATTGAAATAAACCTTCATCGGAGAGTCAGGAATTCATAAAAGGTATCTACTAGCACCGAAGAGGTCAAACAAACTATTACCTTATGGAAGGACAAAGAAAAATGAGTTACAGTTTTAGAGAGTGTATGGTGTTAGAATAATAACATGCTGGGCTTACTGCACTGGAACCTGCCGGTTTTTGACCCGACCCTGAAATCGCTTAGTATCTTCACACTGCTTTAGTGATAGTATTTTTGTCTGTAAAGTCCTCATCAATCCTGTCTTGACACCTGGGACTGTCTTCACTGTTGTTCTAGGGTTTGTATTTTCATAGAACTTGGAAACAGTTCCTATCCATAGGGTTACAATTGCTCTCAGCGTTATGTATAATCAGTGGGAAAAGATGATCATTGTGAGCTTTGACTTTTTTTTAGAATGATAGCTTAGTGTTGCACATGACATTTGAACACAGAAAAAAAAGTCTTTATTCAGTGGCACCTTCTGGAAATATTAGAGCATTAAAACCCAGAACTCAGCCTTGCTTTGAGGGACAGAAGAGCCATGATTTTTCAACATCTATTTTCTTTCATCTGGCACCAAGCTCAAACCACTACAGGTACGCAGTAGCTGTTTTAAACCATCAATAGCTTATGGCTAGAGAACATAATATAGGACAAAAGGTGACTCTCATCTGTGGAAGAGTAGGGGTTAAAATTTTCTCCACAGTTAACCAGGCTGAAAACAGCACAGGTCTTGATAGCTGTAGGGGTTTTTTCCCCTATGACTAGCTTTTTTTTGTGTCACAATTTGTCCCACTGTTTGTGTGTTCACAGTTTCAGGGAACAGATACCTGTGATATGGAAACACAAGCTTGGTGTTTATTTTCTAATTAAACCTCTTTTATCTGGCCCAAAAGTTGCTTTCAGCACCTTTTTTTGGCAGGAAACTGTAATTACTATGTCAATCATAGGCACAAATCCAAGATATATAGTAAACTGGATTCAGATTTGAGTAGCTATGGCTAGGGCATGACACTGCTTTCTAGCAATGGGATAAAAACCCTAAGCACCATATAAGGAAAAAGAACACCAAAAAGATCCAACAAAAATATAGTTATAAGTATCCCCTTGGACACGTCCCTGATCCCTGGGGTAGGTAAATCAGGTTACACCACCTGTTTACATAGCTTGTGCTGTAGATATTTTCTCTAAATTAAAAGATGGATTCCAGAGCTCAGTTGTTAGCCTTATGTGCCTGTGAGTGTGAAAGTGGTATGAAAAGAAGGTGGTGTAGTAACACTGAAGAAAATGTGCCCACATTTACTACTAATTATGCTAGATTATGAGGCTTTCACAGTGGTTGTCATTGAGGCCCCAGAAACACCTGCAAACACAAAAGATAGCTTGAACGTTTCCTAACTGAGCTCAGTATTCCAAGTACGCTGACTTCAGGATGACTTCAGTGGGTGCACTTATAAATGGTGTCAGTTAAAAGCACCTGATCTGTGAGTCTGCAGTTGATAAACTTTTTTTTTTTTTTTTTCCTTTTCACTTTCCCATCAGTTCATGCCAAGTGATTAGTGTTACAGGGCATGGTCATATTAGATCATTGCTTGTTTCCTGCATGCATTTTTTGTCCTTCATCACAAAATACGTATTTGATGAAGCTAGTAATGATGCAAATAATGTACTCCTGATTCTTGAGAAGATAATTAAAAGAATGGTACAATGACTTTTACAGTTCAAGGAATAGATACACCAATAAAGCTATAAATCAAATCACCACTTGGCAAGCAAATGTAAAACGGTGAAGCATTACATGAATATGTGTGCACTCAGAATTTCTGAGCTGCAAACTGAAATGTGTTTTTATTAGTTACGAGAAGTAAAAAGGTACTTTTTGAGAAATGGAAAAACCCACAATGACAGGAGTGAAGAAAATCCCATCCATAAATACAAGAACAATGGGATACAAAAAAAGTAGGATAGTCTGAGCTTTTTTTTATTTGCCTGATTTCTGTCACTGCTTCTTTTTTTTTTTTTTTAATCCTTTCTTTGTTGTAGTTATACTGAATGTGTCATAGAATCATAGAATGATCAAGGTTGAAAAGACCTTCAAGATCATCAAGTCCAACTGTTAACCCTACACCACCTATAAACCATCTCCAGAAGCACCACATCTACCCTTTTTTTGAACAGCTCAATGGACAGTGATTCCACCACCTCCCTGGGCAGCCTTTCTTCTTTAAGTGAAGAAATTTTTCCTAATATCCAATCTGAACGTCCCCTGGTGCAACTTGAACAAATTCCCTCCCATCCAAACTCTATGCACTGGGGAGAAGTGGTCAACACCCGCCTCACTACAAACTCCTTTCAGGTAGCTTTAGAGAGCAATAAGGTCTCCCCTAAGAGTCCTCTTTTCTAGGTTGAACAGCGTCAGCTTCCTCAGCCTCTCCTCATAAGATCTGTTCTCCAGGTACCTGATTGGCCCAACTGTCCTTCTCCTCACCCTCTTCAGCACCTCGATGTTCTTCCTATACTGCAACACCCAAAACTGCACACAGTATTCAAGGTGCAGCCTCTCCTGTGTATAGGGGTAAGATCACCTCCCTGGCCCTCCTGGTCACACTGTTCCTGATACAGGCCAGGATGCTGTTGGCCACCTTAGCCACCTGGGCACACTCCTGGCTCATGTTCATCCAGATGTTAATCAGCACCCCCAAGTCCCTCTCTGCTGGGCAGCTCTCTAGTCAATCTTCCCTAAGCCTGGAGCGCCAAGGGGGATTGTTGTGGCTGAAGTGCAGGACCCAGGGGTTGCCAAGTCAAGCCCTGTCCTCAGGCATGTGGGTTATAATTTGTTGAGGGGAATAGTTATCATTATTACAAAACTCTATTAACGTATTTATTTATATGATTGTTATGGCTTTGCCTCAGCTGGCAGCTAAGCACCACACAGCTGCTTACTCATTCTTCTCTGGTGGGACTGGGGAGAGAAACAGAAAAGTGAAAGTGAGAAAACTACTAGCTTGGGATAAAGGTAGTTTAATAGGTAAAGTAAAAGGCATACACATAAGGAAAGCAAGACAAGGAATTCATTCACCATGTCCCATGGACAGGCAGGTGTTCAGTCATCCCCAAGACAGCAGGGCTCCATCATGTGTAACATTTGCTTAAGAAGAGAAACACCATCACTCCAAATATTCCCCATCCTCATTTTTTTTCCCCCAGCTTTATATGCTGGGCATGACATTCTATGATATGGAATACCCCTTTGGTCAATTGAGATCATATGTTCACTGCTCACTGGTGGGGTGGGATGAGAATCAGAAAAGTACTTGGCTCTGTGTAACCACTGCTCAGTGGTAACAAGAACACCCCTGTGTTATCAACACGATTTTCAGCACAACCACAAAATACTGCATCACACTACCTACTATAAGGAAAATTAACTCTATCCCTGCTGAAAAAGAACAGGATGATAAAAATGTAGAGCAAATGATCTAAAAATCACAGCTGATTTAAAAAAAAAACAAGTATCATGTTAGAAATTATAAAACCTTTCCTCTCTTTTTTTTTTTAATAGAGCACTATTGAAACTTGGTAGAAGAGCTTTTTTTAATGGATCATGTACTATACATTAGATCAGATGGAAATTTGTATTTCTCACGGTATTTTAAACACCAAGTGTGAAACTCATACTTAACTACCTTGTAGGCACATTTAAGACTTAATTATCATACATTTCTGAAGCATTTGTCCATAAATAGGAAAGGGACAAAAAAAGTGTAAAATGGTTTAATGTAATTTACTGCTGTATTTAACTTCCACAATTGGAAGAAATACATAAAGTAATAACAATATTGATATTGTTTAAGGACAGAAATATACATACTTAGGAACTAAATCTGCATCCAATATGAAAATATTGATACAGCATGAGCTCTTACTGAATCAAGCTTTATATTCTGTCTTCCACAGCATGCAATTTTCATGAACACTAGCAAGGTCATAGGGAAGTGATAGAAGGAACAAGATGATCCCCTCCCAGATGCGTCTCACTGGCTCATCAGTTGCCTAGTTTAGAACTTACTAGATAAGATAATCACACATGTTCCTATGTGGAATTTACTGCAGGTTAAGAAAGAAAATTTCTAATTGCAGTTACAAGCTAAAGCACCTTTCCTTTCTTCCCTTTCCAGTTGCAGTGCAGCTGTATGTATTGTTTATATAGAAAAAGATTTGGGATCTGGACTCCAGCACATAGACTTGCTTATGAAAGAGAGCTGAAGTTCTGGCATCAGGTATCATCTAAACATTACAATTAATAAAGCACTCAAAAAAAAAAATCATAACCACACACTTTTGACTGTATTGTTCAATAAAGTAAATTGTGACGAAGAGCTGCTTGAGAGCAGGTCTTTCACTTTTATTAGCATTTGTAAATACGTCAGGTAGATTATTTGGTGGATATATGGTGTTAAGTATTTGCATTCCCTAACACAGAGTTCATTATCACTCAGTTATGATCATGGAGTGGGGGGGGCATGAAGGGGGTGCACTTAAAAGAAAAATGTAGAACCTGTTAAATATGAAATTTGTCCTTCCCCAGAAACAGGCATGCTGCATTCATGAGAGGAAGATGAATGAAAGGATTCTTGAGAAAGAAAACAGTTTGGTTATTACTTTTTAATCACAAACTACATTGTAGTTGTGAGGAAAAAAGGAAGGAAAGAAAAGATCCAAACAATATAGGTTCAATTACATATACTGTTCTGTTAGGATATAACAAATTCTGGAGAAGAGTGTTGGAAGTTCTTCTTCAGGGAGTGAAATATCATCATCCTCCTCTGCTGTATATCAAGTTTACAAGCTGCTGGATAGCAAATACTGAGACAAGACTGTCCAAAACTATTGTTCAATAAAGATTTTCTGAAAATGAATAAAGAGAATTAGGAGAATGCCACATAGCTAAAGAAGGAAATTGAAAATAATAATTTCAATAGTTTAAATAGCTCCTTGAAAGTGTGACATTTCAAAGCAGACACCTTTCTTGGTACAATCTGATTTCTCCGTCAACACACATCTAAGTGCCTTAAAATATATTGCCCTTTCTGTAAAACTGGGAAGTCCCGGAAGGATTATGAAAATCTGAATTCTATTATCTTCTGACCAAATGTTTGAGGAGCAGGAGGTGAGCAACAGTAAAAATCCTAGATGTGACTTTTATCTCTTGACACTTGTTTTGTGAGTGGCTTTGGGAGCTAAAACCAATTCCAAATGTCTTATCTCTGCATTTTAGGATGAGTTGAATCAACACATTTAACTTTGGAATGGAAATATTTTTAGATTAATAAAAATTCCCTATCATAATAACTAGCTGTCCACCATAACCTAGAGTATTATTTTTTCAATTAAAAATTCAGACTGGATACTAGGATCCTATAGAACAGATTCCCCTGTATGTAGAAGGTCAGGAGTTGTGCTAGGGACATGGGGAGAATTTTAATTGTAACTGTAGAAACCAAAATCAAATAAAAAGTGAAAACCTGACAAAGATATTTTATGATACCCAATAGAATTTATTTTTTTTTTACACAACCAAAATTTTGAGAACATATTATGAATATTCCCTATAAAAGAGTTGTAAGACATTTTTGGGCTTTTTTTATGGTTACTTGAACATTTAGTCCATTGGGAAACAGTATGAGTTTGCTGTTAACTTCTCTAGGAGCACATATTTCAATCCTACATCACAAATCCTTGCCTTAATGTGTTGTTGTCCGAGTGGCTGTTTTGTTCTTATCTTGCACTAGCTTCCCAGGCTTAACTAATGTAAACACCGTCCACAGTCATACAAGTAATTTAAATTGTGTATGATTTTCTTCCACAGGTGCTAAATTACTATATTCACTTTTATTCTATTAAACAGGAAAATTAAACCGTCCCCTTTAACACATGCCGCATATTGCCAATTTACCATTATAGGTGATAAAATGCTTCTCGGGAGTTTTCCTCCACCCTTTCCCTGAGAATTTCTGAGCTAAAACTCTTGTGGCAGATTGATTCTAAGCACGTGTACCTGATGAATGAATGTGACATGCTTTTAAATCTCTATTTACATTATATATTGATTGATCTTTAATAGTTTATAGTAATTGCTGGTGTATCCAGGTGACTTTAGCCCCAGTGTGTCCCTAGGATGTCCATAACCCTGACAGAAACCCACCTCTAGTCAACTTTGGCATGGGGAGCTCTTTCAAGCTGTGTTGGCCATGGCATAAGCTGCCCAAAACAGGAGAACCTGCCTGACACCTTCAGCAGGGACAGCTTTCTTCGTTGTACTCCCTGTGGTGCAGGTGGACAATGTAATTACCTGAGTCACCTTTGAATGGTAAATGCAGTGGGTTGTAGCATACTGGCCACCTGCTGTACAGGTCTCTGAGAAAATCATATTGCATATGTCTTTCTCATCTCATTTGGGAGTGATCATTTGTTGCCTCTTGCGTCAAGATCATCTGATTTGATCATCACAGAAAATGCTCTCAGTGATCTGGGGAGAAGCCCCAGTTTTTACTTTGTGTTGAATTTTACTCTGTGTCCTCTAGAAAGTTTTTATATGATGACTTGGTAATTTGAAAATAGGTATTCAAGGTCTAGGTGAGGGGAGACTAAAAGTAGGTGATGAGATCATAAATGGCAGTGGTAAATTTGATATGACATATGAGTAGGAGCCATAAACTCTTTCTGTATTGCTACAGTCTGTCCATGTACTCACTTGGAGAGCATGATTTCTCTTTCAAGGCTTCCCTGAGGACAATAGGGAAGCTTTGGGAAAGAGCAAAAATCAAACCTTCATCCTCATATTCCTTTATTGTAGTAATTTCCAAAGGACTCGCCCTTTTGATCCTTCCTGATTCATCTGTCAATTCCTTCAGTGAAATTTGGTTGCTAAAATGACTTTTACAACACTTAATCCAACACATGTAAAGAAAGCATAAATGGCAAATGGGAGCTAATGGTAAAATTTCTGCCCTGTTCCCTCTGCTGTGCTGGAGTAAGCTGCTAGATTCTGAAGTTCTTTAATGTTATTCAAATTTGTACCAAGGATTGGCCTCTCACCTGTACATCTAAGGAGTATTTCTAAATTCTAACCACAACGTCTACATTTCAACAAATGCTTATCCCTGTGGAATACCTGAAATGTAGAAGATGCAAGACTACTGCCTGCTTTGATTCTGACATTGCTCTGTTACCAATTCCAAGTGTTCCTCTTTGAGTGTTTTGTTTCCTTTGCTTTTAGAAGTGAAATGTGAGAAGTATTTGGGACTTTCTTTCTCTTTTAAAATGTAAACTCTCACTGAAAACTTTGAGAGAATTTCTGTCAAGCTGTAGCTAAGGTACTGATGAAATAATCCTTTCTATCTCCACAACTGACATTTGTATAGGCATGAAACTTACCACATCTCACGCACCTAAGAAATTTCTTTGCCTGTAGTGCCCTAGCTCTAGGAAAAGGATGTTTTTCCTGCTTTTTCTGTGTATCACTTGAGAAGTTTTGATTATATCACATCTTTCTCTTCATTATGTATTTTACCTAGCAGGCATAATAGAATAGGATTTGCATTTTATTATATACATGTTATTATAGTGTGTAGTTATAGGAACAAAAGTGCTACATATCACAATTACAATAATAATATCTCCACTAGATTTCATTAAAGCACAAGCATGTCCAGCAGATCAAGGGACTGAGACCTCACCTGGAGTACTGTGTCCAGCTTTGGAGCCCTCAACACAAGAAGGACATGGAACTGTTGGAGCGTGTCCAGAGGAGGGCTACAAAAATGGTCAAAGGGCTGGAGCAGCTCTCTTATGAAGACAGGCTGAGGGAGTTGGGGTTGTTCAGCTTGGAAAGAAGGTAGCTCTAGGGGAAACTTATAGTGGCTTTCCAGTACCTGGAAGGTCCCTGTAAAAAGCTGGGGAAGAACTGTTCACAAGACCATATAGGTAACAGTTTTCAACTCGAAAAGAGGAGATTTAGGTTGGATGTTTGGAAAAATTTCTTCAATGTGAGGGTGGTGGATCACTGGAACAGGTTGCCCAGAGAATATCCCTAGAGATATTCCAGGTCAGGCTTGCTGGGGCTCTGAGCAACCTGATCTAGTAAAGATATCACTGTTTACTGCAGGGGGCTTGGAATGGATGACTTTTAAAGGTTCCTTCCAATTTATCACATTCTATGATGATTCTTAGTTATTGATTGTGTAAATGTAGTAGGAACCTGCTGATAAACATATGATCAAATTTATGAATATCTTTTATTCTTAGGATATCAGAGGCTGAAATCAAACATAATAATAAATAATTTTATAAAAAACACAGCTTTTTCAGAGTTTCCTAATCTGTCCCTGTATTGTTTTCACCAGAAGATTCCACTGTCAGCACTATATTTTTCCCAGAATAATAGATTAAAACCTTTATTTGAGAGTTAGGAGGAGTGTAAGGATTACACAGGGAACTAAATTATGTATATCTATAAAAATAATCCTTTTATGGAAGAAAATTTTAAAAGACCATTGCCAAAAATACATGGAAGTTATGCAGCCTCTGCTGAAAAAGAAGTTAATCAAGGCATGAAAGCCCTATTAAAAAATTTACAAAGTCCCACTTTAAGTCCTACTATTAACTATTAAATCCAGGCTAATAATTTTCATGACTTCCATGACATTTTATATCCAAGATGTTTACTTTTTTGTTTCCTATTCTAAGCTTCTGAGAAATTCAAATTTTTATTCATGCTATTTCTTCAGTACTTTATGTTAGGATAATGGCCATTAATTTTAAAATCTGAATGTTTTTCCTGCGTATACAGAATGTTGTATTCACTTAGCCCCAGAAAAAAAATGCTATATAGGCAAGGAAAAGCCATATACAACAAGTGTTTGCCCATCTTTCTTGAAATAAGTTAAATGTTGTAGCAGACTGGGTGGCAATATCATGGAACTATTAACAAAAGATGTCTGTGTGACAGAACAAATTAATTCGTCTGGGTTAGATTCTCTGCATAATCCTAGTAGCATTTTTATAGTCAAAGACAAAAGAGAGAATAAGTAATAGGTCTGTGCTACCTGTTATCTGTGGCAACATCCTTATCTGAGGCAGGCTTTTCTATCAAGTTTTCCTTTAGAAGAGCCTTGTTCAGTGCCTGCTTAACCTTCAGGTTCTGAGGTGGTTGCTTTTGCCCTCAACACTTATGTTTTGCTTCTTACAATGTCCACATTTGAAATGTTTTGGGGTTTTTTTCTCTAATCTTTGTTATTAAATGTAATTTTTATCTTCCAACACCTTCAAACATCTTCAGTTTGAAGACATACAATAATAAGGTTTGTTTCTGTTTCGGTCATGTGCTTTTGCAAGCCACTTAGTTTAGTTGTCAGTCTGGATATGGACATATCAATATCCATATAGCATGGATAGACTCATAATGATAGAACAGACAGGGCCAGGTCACATTTAAAAGCAATGGTAAGGGATCATCATACAGGTATAACGTTAGAAAGATCCCTGGAGAAAGTTTTGGTCCATGCTAGCCAGTGTGCTCAAATACAATGGCTAGGTACAAAAGCAGCTTAAAATGTCATTCTGGTAAATGACCGTTTTTAGTGACATCAGTATTTACCACCTCCTTGAACACTGCCCGAAAGGCATGACGAAGGAAATACAGATAGCACATCCTTCTGTTCTAATGTCATTTGATGTCTGAAAAAAAATCAGTTTTCATATCCTTCAGGATGGTAAAACTTGTGATAGTAAACATGTTCAGAAAAAAGCTCTCAGCCTGTCATCTTTGGATTTTTATTCAACCACCTCTGAATTTCAATGACACTTTTATATTGTATTTGAAAAACTTCCCCACTAACTTTCTCATATCCTCAGATAGCAACTCAGATATTATTTAAAATTATTTTTTTCTGTCCACTTCTATTTAATGTCTAAAAAATATTTGGAACCGTTCTTTGTTATGAAAATCACTACTTGATATATGTCTGGGAAAAAGAATCTGTACTGAGAAATTTTTCTGACATGGAAATATTTTTTGTGATTTCTATTGGAATCATGTACATACATTGGGTTGCATATCAGCTTAATAATGTAAGTTTACAAAGCACATTGAGGATACGCTGAAACCTTATCTTCTCTTTCACAGCACACCAAACCTGGTCCTGACTCTGAATGCTTCCAGATATTAGTATGGATTCTGAATTGAAGTTCAGCCTTCTAGTTTCACTCTATTATTGTTTCATCTGGGGACCTGTGCTAAATTTATACCTAGATAGCTTTAAAATGATATGTAAAAGTGATTTACTTTAATTTCAGGGTTTTTTCACATTGCAAAATAGTACGGAAAAATGAAAGCAAATGTTTTTTGGTGAGAGCGATGTTTTTTGGTGAGGGGTCAAATGACCCCTCTCTGCTGTTTCAGTTCTTGCATATTCACTTCACCTGAGTTTCACATCGCACCCTGAACCTCAAAAACCTAGAAGTCAAAAAAAATCAGAAAAATTCTTTATCCAATTTGGGACCGTAATATAAAATATGGAAAGACAAAGTTCTTACTGTGGTAGTGTCATTGTGTAATCTGAAGCAGTTGATTCTGGGTTTTTTTAATGCAGAGACCTCAGCCTGCTTCACTGCATGAAAAACAATGTACATAAGACTTTTTAAACCACCTATAAGGAATACAACACAAAATGGTTAAAGATGTAAAGATGTTAGAACAAGGTCCCCTTTTCCACTCACTGATACACTTTTATAAAAATTCCTTGCCCTGTTTGACAGTCTTATACATGGTATGAATGTCAGTAATTACTATCTCATCTTATAAAGAAAGGGAAATTTATTGTGAATGGCTTGAGCAGTTGTTCTTGTTGAAATTCGATCCTGTTTCCTTAAAACAAACAGAGGACAAAAGAGAAAGGGGGGTGGGGAAGAAAAGAATAAAAAAGGGAAAACAGCTTTAGCTTTAGTTCTTGATTTTTACCTATATGGTTGCTGCTAGGAAAGAAAAAGAAAAAAAAAAGAAAAGCAGGCATAGCATGTGGGTTTATCAGCTACTCCAAGATTTGGCAAACCTGTGTCAATGTCATAGCACTGAAGGCATTGCTTTCAACTTCTTTTTTTGGTCACAGTCTCACAGCAGTACTGCAAAAAATCTGTCTTGGCTGGCAAAGTTAGACTGTTTTCAAACAGAAAGTAGGAAACAGAGATAGGAAAGGAACAACTGAATGGAGAAGTAAAAGACAGAAATTAGAATAGGTGTGAATTAGATAAATAATAAAAAAAAACAAAGTTGTAATTCTAATCACAGTGTCCAGGATAACATTGGGTTTAGCCAAAGAAAATAGAAGTATCATAATAGTTTTGTTCCCTTTCAATTTATTTCTAAAAATTGGGGTGATGGAGACTCATGATATTTTGGGCCAACTGTTGTGATGTCAGGAGGGGATAGCAGGAAGCTGAAGCATGTCATGGAGCTGACATGGAGACAAAACCCACCTCTTCCTGTACATTAATTCTCTCCAGCCAAATTGTGGGTTTCAAAAGGTATAAAGAATATCCCAATCCCCTACATTATTGTATTTATCAGTAGAATCAAAACCAATGCGATGTGAAAGATTAATGTTTAACTCTTTACCTTGAACAATATAGAATTGTTTCCTAAACCAGATGAAATTATGAAAAGCCCTTCATTTTCAAAGTATTTTACACTGAATAAGACACAGCTTTGTCTTTGGTCCTAGAGACTACAAATCGGTATTTTTTTCCTGAATTTTTTACATCTGTACTCACCAATTTAAAGAAGATGATTATTCACTGAATACAGAAATAAATCAGGAATGTATCATTGACAATGACAATAGAGTTACTAACATAGATAGATATTGCAGTATATTTTATATTTTGTCTTGCTTGTAGAGTCCTGTACAGTGCTAGTGCAAGAAAAAAATCCCCCCAAAACTCAGAGGAGAGGTTTTCAGGACCTAAAGACACAACCTTTACACACTGCAGGGGATATGTAGGTCACTTGGGATTTCTTCCTTTTGTTACCAGTTAATGACCCTTGAAAACCTACACTGCCTTGTTATGCGTGCTATTCCTTAAGTTATTTTCCATCAGTGAAGTCACAAAAGCCTAACATGGAACCATTGCTCTTCAGAGCACCTAGGGATGAATGTCGATAATCTGGGGAGGCCACTGAAAAAGCAAGAAATTGAATGCTGTCTTTTCTTAACTCATCCCATGCCTAAGCAGAGAAGTTACTGGTAACAGGATGCACTCAGTTACAAATAATATGTATTGTATTATTATGCTATATCACAGCTGCTAATAAAACCTGGGGTAAAACTGTAAATTCAAGTCTATCTATTGAACTGGCTCATGATCTGAAGGAAAACTTGCTTTATAAACACAAGTGGAAAGCGCCAGAAAAGGTGTAAGATGCCTGCTGGAGTAGCGCTGATTTGGTGGAAAATTGCTTCAAAGAATGAGCTAAAATGAATATGTTCAAAGTAATCTAAGATGCAAATGTAATGCATTGCTCCAGGAACTCTCTACTTGTTTTTCATCATAACAGTTCACTGAACTGTACTGAGTGGTAGTCAGAAAATGAACAGATCTATTTTAACTTTGAGCAGTTCTCAGTGGCTGCAACTGGCAAAAAGATGATTCTTAGCAGTTGGAGAAGACGTCCTCTTTCTCTGCTTCAGTAAAGCAGAAAGGATTTGGAAAGTAAAAGTAGACCTCACTCTATGTATCAGATGTAAACAGAAGGAGTGGGGAAAATTTTAATCTAGCAGAAATGTTAAAAAATTACTTGCAATAAAATGGTTAATGCTGAAAAGCCATTATTTTTTTTAAACACAGAAGTTGTGAATTTTAAATCACAGAATATCATTAATCTTTCATTGAAACAACAACAAAAAAAGATGAAATGTAGATATTTTCTCATTAGTAGAACACTAATGAAATAGTCACATTATGCTTTTGTTTTGAAGTAGATTCTGATTCTTATAGCTATTTTCAACAGTACTTATGAAGCTGGTGCACACAGTAGTTGAATAAAGTACATGTATGTACTCACTGCACATTTCATGTATGCCATGAAACACTCAGCCTGGTAAAAATATATCACTTTCAATTGCTACTGTATGTGATTCCAATTATACATAGGTTGGGGCAATCCCAAGCACAACTACAGGCTGGGTGATGAATGGATTGAGGGCAACCCTGAAGGGAAGGACCTGGAGTTGTTAGGGAATGAGAAGCTTAACACGAACCATCAATGTGCATTGGCAGCCCAGGAAGCCAACCATATCCTGGGCTGCATCAAAAGCTCTCCCTCTACTCTTCTCTGGTGTGACCCCACCTGGAGTACTGCATCCAGCTCTGGGGTCCCCAGTACCAGAAAAACATGGAGCTGTTGGATGAAGTCCAGAGGAGGGCCATGAAGATGATCAGAGAGCTAGACTACTTCTCCTATGAAGACAGGCTGAGAGAGTTGGGCTTATTCAGCCCGGAGAAGAGAAAGCTCCCGAGGGACCTTATTGCAGTCTTCCAGTACCTCAAGAGGCCCACAGGAAAACTGGAGAGGGACTGTTTACAAAGGGTTGTAGTGATAGGACAAAGGCTAATGTGTTTAAACTGAAGGAGAGCAGATTTAGATTAAATATAACTAAGAAATTCTTTACTGCAAGGGTGGTAAGACTCTGACACAGGTTGACCAGAGAAGTTGTGGATGCCCTTGGATCCCTGGCAGTGTTCAAGGCCAGGTTGGATGGGGATTTGGGCAATCTGGTCTAGTGGAAGGTGTCCCGGCCCATGGCTGGGAGTTGGAACTTGATGGTCTTAGAGGTCCCTTCCAACCCAAAGCAGTCTTTGATTCTGTGATTATGTATCGGAAATTAAATGTCTACTCATTAGCACCATTAAGACATCCTATCAGTATCTCTGTTTGCATTATCAAATCTCCATCTTTCCACTTTATAGCAGCTTGTATCCAAGTAACAGACTGTTAGGTTAGTTTTGTTCACAGTGGGAGTCACAAAATAACAAAGGACTGGATTTACAATTGTGAAGGAGAAAGTTAACAAAGATGGAATAATTAGAAAAAATTAGAATACACAATGCCCAACGTTCAACATTGAGTTTAATCATGGGTACTTTGTAATAAAAAGAGAGGTTTTTTCAGCTTTAAAAGAAATTTAACATTCTGTAGTGATGTAAAATTATAAGATTATTTAGGAAATATTTAATGAGAAGATCACTTGATTTTATTTGCCAAATATTTTTATATTTGTTCTCTGACTTCTAAAGAGTATTCTAGCTCTCAGATTCCCTTGATTCCTATGAACAGCAAACAGTTTCTGAGCTTCACCAGTTTCTTCTGGTCAAAAAATCTTGAAAATTGCTAAAAAATTTCTGTACTTAAAATTCATCAGCTGATTTTCCTGCTATTTATTAAATCAAGTTAACTTTAAAAAAAGCTAAAAATTGTGTTCATTAAAAAAGATAGAAAAGCCACTGTAGGCTTTCATGTATATGGAAATGTACTCAATAACTGTCTTCTTTCAGTTTTGTGGTGTATTAATTTGCCAATACTCTGAAACTGAATAAAAGCGGTATGTAAAGAAGGTGCAACAGAAGAGTGAAGTATTGCAATGAGATTGGGGAAAAAAAAATAAAATAGGAGAGAGGATCAGTTACTTTGCCCAAAAGATGTTGTCTCATTTTTTACACTTCATTTTGGAGCATGATGACATCACTGGACCTTCACTTTCTGATTGTGCATTCCAGGTAGCAGCAGTAACTTATTTGTGCATGCTAGCAACAACACCTGGCCTGAATACTTACTTGTGATATATGTCTTTATAGGTACAGTAGGTATTATATATGGTGTTTCACCTTCAACTTAATAACGTGTTTCTAAATTGCATTTTAAAAACTTCTGCTTACTTGGGACAAAGGAATACAATCTTCTCTTACATATCACTTTTTCTGCATAGTTTGTTCGGTTTTTTTCCTTGAAAATACTCAGGCAAACAGGATTTTATGGTAGGTATATGAAATACTGTTTGCTATACAAGGGTGGGAGAACTTCTCCCACAGAGACAATTAAATGAGCCAGACAAGTCTCTGGCTGTCATCTTTACAGATAGGACAACATATAAACTCTCACATTTAATTGGTGCGAATGTGACAAGAGAAAACTGAACATAAGGTCTCTAGACAGCCAATAAATCTGGCTTGTGTCTTTCTCCCTCAATCAAAGACAGAAACTGGCTATTTTTATATCTTGGGTTCATGTACAATTTTTTTGTGTGCACAAAAGAGGGCAGGAAACCATGCTTTTAACTGGACAAAGATGCCATACGCTTGCTTCTATTCCTCTAATGCCTAAAATATTCTCCCATTCCAATGTCCTTCTTAATGGACTGAATGGAACTGCTGTGATTTTTTGATTTTTAAATCAAATCCTTCTGTTTATTAATACTACATTAGACAAGCCAGAAATGTATTATTCCACAGACATTTCATAATTCATTTTTTCTCTTGTGTTAGGCTTTGTACATCTCTAAGTTAATATATGATCACTAAAGGAGCATAACATACACAGAAGAGAAGGGCAAAGGAAGGCACATACCAAAAGTACAACTTGTCCAAGATCAAAGAGTGGTGGTTATTGACAGAGAAGGAAATAAATCCCAGCTACCCTGCATTCCAGACCAGAACCAGGACACTGAAGGCAGCACCTTTTTTATCTGATAAAGGCATGATAAAATTTAAGGAAGCTTGGAAGCAGAAGAAATGTTGAATTTTTGTTTGCCTCTCAGCCTTTTCCAAGCTCATACAAATAATATTCAAATCTAAGAAATTCCCACTCGGTCATTTTCTGTTGAGTCACTGTCTATCCCTGTAATGCCCCATGAGAGTGTGTCATATTCCTTGTGAGTAGAGTAGCCTTCATGGGTATCTTCCACAGACACCACAAGACCTGCTTCTTCTAGCAATGGTGTACTCTCCAGGGGTAAATGTAGAGTGAGGTAAGAAATGGAAAACTTGGGAGTCACCAACACCATCATGGGAAATAAATTATCTGTAGGAGTAATATTTTAAGTAATGTCTCATATTATACTCTATATAGCTCACTATGTTCAATATATTTAGCATTTTCTCTTTTAATACACACCAGCTGAAATATTTGAGTTTTTCGAGTTTAGGGCTTATGTAGAAATGAAAGCAAACTGTTTTCAGTTCTTCATTTTGAACTTTCTTTCCTAGGTTCAGAATTTTGTGTCCTTCTATTAAAATTTTTCATTTATTCCCATGAGATTAAGCCCCAATTAAAGGAAGTGGAAAGGGAAAAACTGGGAAGAGTCTTACTTTGGGAGTAAGAGGGAGATTAGAAAAGTTTCTGTTCAAAATTATGTAAATTGGGCAAGATACCCTGCTAATAAATTTTGCTAGCAAAATAACCTCTGAATGTGACTAGATTTCTAGATAGCTATTTTTTAAGTATTTCAAAATAAATAAAGGTCAATAATTCATAAGGAATAGAAGCAATTTCTGTTAATCTATTAATTATTTAGGTATGCAACCTTCATTTAAAGTGTTTCTGACAATCCTTTCTATGAGCTAAACAGTACATTTGAAAAATGAACCTTGAACAAACACAGTAATTTTCATAATTTTCTTTTATTCTACATGAACTCCTAATTCAAGTGATGAATAGGAAGTTTTTTAGTGTTAAAAATCATTATGTGAGATAATAACTGTGAATACACACTAATATTTTCCTATTCAATATTCATATCTGCAGCAATCATTCCATAAATGACAAAAACTGGAAGGCAGAACTTAGTTCAGATTAGTAATTGAGCACAGAGAAATATGGCTTTACAGAAATCTGCAACTTAACTCTTTTACTACTGAAAAGAAGTGAAAGCTAAACAGTAGTCACATAATGTAGTAAGGCAACCTTTTGGTTTTTTTCTCTTCTCTCTCCAGTTAGCACTTGGCATTGTAACTTCTGTAGCTTTGTAATCCCTCTTCAGTTGCTTAGCTCCTGGATAACCATGTAACATGGAAAAATTGCTTCTTGCAATGGATGGACCTAAAACTTTAGCCCTTGTATTCTGCTTAGAATGATGGATGCTCTTATGAATTATGCAGATGCTCTTAATTTTGATAATCTTCTCAAATGTAATGTAGCAACTTTCATTCTCCTGCAAGAGGAGGATGAATATTAAGATAAGATGTTGCTGCAGTATGGTTTTATGATATATTCATCATCATGTCTAGATGCTATAGGACAGAATTTTTATGGAATACTGACACATACTTAAAATTGGATTATCCTTGGAAATGGCAAAAAAAAATCATTGGAATTTTTCTCATACGCTATCATGCCTTTAAATCAACACATTCAAATCACATCTGCAGTCCCCTGAAAGAGTGAAACTGATGGTAAAAAATAAACACAGGATGTTCAGAATAAATGACAAACAAAAGTAAACAAAGCAATGTTCAGATCTTTCTCAGCAGGAGACTCTGTGAAACTAGACATTTGGCCTAAGTTTCCTGGAAGAGAAGAAAAAAAAGTAAAGGAAGAAAAATAGGTAGAAAGTAGAAGAAGCAAGCAACTAACAAGCAGCATTTCAATTCTATGCTATCAGAGGGATTAAAAGGAATAGGTTGATATGATTTATACAGGTAATATTTTTCTATGGATAATATATTCTATGACAGCACGTGCATTATCGATAAGCAGGAACTTATCTAAAATCCGTATTATCTTGACTTCACAGGGAATATAGTTATGAGGTCTCACTATAAAGGTACTTTAGTTTTTCAAGAACATTTATGATTTCTATGAATCTTTAGCTTGCTTATTTGCTGTTTGCTAGAGCACCATATAGTGTGACTGCAAGTATAAATTAACACGGTTTTACTGCATTTTCCTGCTTTTTTCCACATTGTACCTACAATCACATAATCAGAAAGTTAGAATGTATTCCAATTTAGTACCTTTTTTTACTATCTATATATTGGTTATTAGAGCACTCTATTAAATAAAAAAAATCAGTGTAAAATAAAGTACGGACAGCCAAAAAATCCTAATGGATGGCTTGGTCTTAACAATCTGCTAAGCTCAACCTCTATTAAAGGTGCAAGTTTTGCATTAAAAGCAGTGAAAAAACCTTGAAGTCCAAGAAACTAAATTGTAGTGAGAGTATCTTATAGCTGAGATACTGTTTCAGCATTATAAAATAGGTATAGTGCAAAAATAAAGGAAAGCCATTTGAAGGGAAAAAAAAATCATCTTTTCATCAAAAGGTATGATTGATAAGCACTTGGACAACTTTATTTGGAAAAGCTAAATTTTACTTTAATAGCATCAACCTCTAAAAATAAAAAAATATTTAGAAACAACAGATATATTCTTTATTGTAATAGCTCTATTTGGTCACTGTGTAACACCAGATTTTCAATAAAGACACTGTATTATGAGAAAAAAAACAAAAAACAAAACAAAAAAACCTCCCAGAAGTATAAAAAGGTAGTACTGTATCTTTGCAGGATGATTGGTCATTAAAGAAGTTCATTCTAGAAGCTAACCTCCCTGCACTATTAAAACAGTATTTCTAGTATATATCAGATTTTTTTTCAGAGTTTTACACGGTGGATTTCACTGAAACAGCACCCAAATACAGTCATGAAGGATGTTTTTGAAGACAAAATCTCAAAACTAGGATTGTAAAAATCCTGAAGAACAGGGTACTCTAGATATTAGGTGAGATACAGATTCCAGACACTAAACATGTATTTCAGCCTATTTCTCACGTCCAAAACTTGCTACTCTATTGCTTTGGAATGTCCTGGGTGATGACAGAGCTGGACTCAGAGCACCTCAGAAATGTCTGGTCTCATTCAACATTCAGGCATAGTAGTAAAGTGAATTAGAGAGTAAAATAGATGTTTCTTCTGCAACACTAAAGACACTGGATAAAAAAAAAAAGTAAATCTACATTTTAGTCAAATGTTATGAGTATAAATAGTTGTCTACCTGTCAAAATGTATGAGTCATTGAACTCTATTACTTACGCTGCCCCATAGAGCTGTAGGTGCCCTATGGAGACAGAAGGATGCTAATAAGAAATTTTGATAATTTCTTGGTACCTAATTTACCTACAGAAGAATCACTTATCACTTAAGAATCTAGGCCTAAGAATCTGCAATCTGTTTTGAGAAGGAGTTGACATTTTTCAATACCAGTAATATGTGACTTCAAAATACCATGAATTCAGACTAGCTTTCTACAATGCCTAGAATTTTTTTTTTTTTCAATCATAGCCCTGAGTCATCTGCTTGTGTAGAATATACAAAGAGAGAAATGTTTTCCAGTATTTCTGTTTACACAGAAGACTAAATAATTATATACTGCAGTTAATATTCTCTGTTTACTCAACCTAGGGGATGCTTTAATGCTTCTCACTTAAGATACATATAAGAATTCAGCCACTGAATAGATATGCAAAAGAAAATAGTGGGAAGCAAAGATCAGGAGTGTCATAGATTCTTTTTTCTTAGAGAAGGAATGACTTCTTTTAATGTTTTGAAAAGCTGTCAAACTGATACTTTGGTAGCTGATTCATCCACTGACTCCTGACTTTAACACTTTTTCCACCACCAAAGGCTGAAAATTCCTCATTAACACTACTGTGACAGACCATCATACCAGGCAGTACCACTGAACAATTAAGTACTCGTTCAAAGGCTCTCATTTATAATTTATTTCATTAAATTTGAAGTTTTCTTTCAGATTATGCAAAACAGTCATTTCCACTGGTGTTCTATTTTGGAAAATAAAAAATATGTGCAACCATTACACAACTGAGAACACTTTACAAATAAGAAGAAATATAAAGAGGCATTAGCAGGAGAAAACACAATGTATAATAAATAGAGCATGTAAGTATTTAATGAGTCAAGTCTTGCTGTGAATTAGTGACTAAGTGTATTACTAAGTAAAACAGATATTTCTTCGGCAGCAGAAATACTTTATGTGAGAACAAAAGATGTCAAATACAAGAAATCTATCTGTATTCAAATCACCCTGAGGTCTGGCCTTACGCTTAAGTTCAAGTATTTTACCAAAGCTATTAATTTTCTGACTTTGAGGTTTATTGTTTCTACAGTTGACAAATAATTGCTACTAAACACAAGATCTATGTGCAGGCTGAGAAGGGACTGTGTCTTTATTTTCAGTGTCACATATGTCCTTCTCAAGGTGGACTTTTAAAGACTTTTATGAAAGCAATTCTCATCAAGTAAAAGCATGAACATATTCTTTCTATTTGGTGTGTTTATAGGGACTGGTAGAAAAAGTAGAACATTAGGAAATATCCTTGTTTCTAAGTCAAGTAAGGAAACTGGGGTTATACAGTGGAACTGAAATTTAGATGCAGAAATTTAGATTTATCTACAATGGAGACATCTGCGCTTAAGCATGGTGTCCAAATGCACTTCTAATCAATAGAGAGAAAAAGTCTTAGAAGCATGGTTCATCTGACCCATTCTAGACACCAATCTCTGGGTAAAACAAGTTCTTTAGAGATGTCTGCTTTCATCCTCATCTACAAAGAGACGCTGCATAAAGAGTTCATATGTAGTTACATACTTTGCAGACATGTTGATATAAGCCTCCACCGAAATTTTTGGGTGTGGTGAAAGAGGGGGTTTTAGGAATGGGAAGAGGGAAGGTAGAAACATGTCAAGAAAAGACAGAGAGAAGGGATATTTTAGCTACTATATAGCGGATATATGTCACAAACCCATGGGAGCAACATGCCCAGTTATCATGTCTTGCTGCCAGCAGTTGTACTGCTCTTGGAATCAAGTTACAGTCTTCATTCACATTGTGCTGCAACCTCCTGTGTAGGAACACAACTCCTTCAAGGATCTCCAGTGTGATAATTCACAGAGGGACACAGAGAGATTTTGCAGTGAGAACCACTGAGCATTTGATTCTGGTGATGAAGTACATTTGACATGGTAAGATGGCTACCATGAGCTCGTGGGTGTGCTGCCGCATATACTGTTGAGCTGACAGCAGGTGTTCAGCAGAAGGCAGCACATTCTGCCTGGCACATATATGCTTTTCTTGGAGGTAAAAACTGTGTAAAAGAGACTGAAAAAGCAGCATGCATAGATAGCTCTACTTCTCAGCAGGAATAATGGGCCTATGTAGTGACGGTTAACATCTATATCAATGAAAAAATGTGTCAGTAGATAAGCAGATGCTAGAAATTAATGTGAAAATCATCCTGCAAAGGTAAAAAGCCTCTACATCAGGACCGTATGGCAGAGAACTCAGGAAGAACATGATAGCCATCAAAACCTATGTAATTTCTTACTCCTAGAAAGGTTCAATCTGTTAAATATCTCCTGGATGCAACATAGGGTGCAGCTCCAATGAGCCATCTGGTTTGTACCTCATATGTACAGCTGGATTCTGGCATTAACCTTTGGACCAAGTAAAGATGGTTCTGGAACTAAACCCTTCCCAAGTAAAACCTGAGTTTTTATCTTCTTGAAGGTTAAATCCACTTGCAACATGTCCACAATCCATCTTTCTTCTAGTATTAGTTAAGCAGGTACTAGATGCACCACAAGACCCTGAGCCAGTATTAGAACGGATTTATCAACAAGGAGTTGTTACAGGATTGTAACAGCAGGGGAAAAAAAAAATCCTATCATGACATGCAGTTTACTACTGAATCAGAAAAATAAAAGCTACCTTCTTATGGCGACCGGCAGAGAGCAACACGCAATTCAATATGTATTTTAGGTGAAGCCATTTTATTAGGTGAAATCACACAGATTATATGCCTTTATTACTGCAAACGTGGCAAGCTAAAAAACTGCTAATTGGTTACACACACTGTTCACACCGTATTGATTGGTTAGTAATTATAATGAGTTCTGATAGCAAAATATTGTTAGTTTACCTTTAATACCTAAAAACATCTGCACACCTGCTGTTTTTGACCATCTTATAATGGTTGGTTCTTAACATGTTCCGTTACTCCCAAATACCTTCCCATAACTGCTTCTTGGTTTAGGGTAGCGTGTACCCTTATCAACAAGGCCGCTGTGTTTTGAGAATGTGATTATTAGGATCCTCTCAGCATGAGTAACTTCTCCTTTCTCATGGGAACAGAAGAATATTGTCAGGGCCTAAATCTTGGGAGAAGAGAGCTAGGCCGCCGGCAGGCCTGCTGTCTTCCCCGACACCTTCTTTTGAGAAATATCTCTTCAGAGTAAGCTGGCTGGAGAAAGAATTCTTCTGAGAAATGCATCTCAAGACATTCTTGCCAAAACAATGTTTGAGGGAGAAAAGAATGCAAAACAATTTTTTTTTCCATAAATCTAAGCACAATAAACTCCTGAAAAATAATTTAAAATCAATAGCCCTAAGACTGTATGTTTATATTCTATTCAAGAGCTGGGCACACTAATGAACTATTGAGTGGTATTATACATCAAAACTCAATCTGTTATGACTGGCTGACTCATCTCAGTTGCACATCTAGCTACAAGAACTTCATGCCTATGCTCTATTTTTCATCTCTTAGGTGCATATTTCACACTTGAAGTTAGTTTTTTGGAAAAAAAAAGATTACTATTTTCTCAATAAAGTACTAATGGCTATGAATGATGAAGTATCTTTAGAAATTAAACACTAAATTTTAAGTGTTACAAATCCATAATGTTTATGTAAATACAGTTTTTGCAAAGACTTGAATATGTGTCTCTGATTATATTGAAACAATGGTCATATAGAAATAGAGCCTATCAGTTGTTTGCAGGGTTGTTTTTTTTAAATCAGAAAATTATACTAATAAAAATATAGTTTTTAAGTTCTGTGCTATATAGCTTTCACCTTTGTAAAGAACAGTTGACAATCAACAATCGTTGATTTTGAATACCTAATTATCCAATACTATATCACAGAATCACTAGGTTGGAAAAGACCTTTGAGACCATCAAGTCCAACCATACCTGTCCTCTACTAAACCATATCCCTAAGCACCTCATCTACCCATATTTTAAATACATCCTGTCTTGGTGACTCAACAACCTCCCTGGGCAGCCTGTTCCAATGCTCAATAACCCTTTCGGTGAAGATTTTTTTCCTAATGTCTAATCTGAACCTGCCCTGGTGCAGCTTGAGTCCATTCCCCGTCGTCCTATAACTTGTCACTTGGGTAAAGAGACCAACACCCCTGTCTCTACAACCTCCTTTCAGGTAATTTTAGGCAGTGATAAGATCTTCCCTCAGCCTCCTGTTCTCCAGGCTAAACAACCCGTTTTCTCAGCTGCTCCTTGTAAGTTTTGGTCTCCAACCCCTTCACCAGCTTTGTTGTCCTTTTCTGGACATGCTCCAGCACCTTAATGTCTTTCTTGTAGTGAGGGGCCCAAAACATCACAGTACACGAGGTGTGGCCTCACCAATGCCAAATACAGCGGCACAATCTCTTCCCTGGACCTGCTGGCCACACTATTTCTGATACAAGCCAAGATGTCATTAGCCTTCTTGGCCACCTGGGCAGACTGCTGTCTCATAGTCAGTGGGCAGTCAACCAACACCCCCAGATCCTTCCCTGCCTGGCAGCTGTCTAGCCTGTCTTTCCCAAGCCTGTAGCGTTGCACAGGGTTGTTATGTCCCATGTGCAGGACTCCACTTGGCTTTGTTGAACCTGAAATTAATCAATAAGAAAGGCCATAGACCTAAAAATACCCCTATCAAATAAGTACTGAGTTATTAAAAAAAGGTTGTCAAAACCCCAGATCTAAATTACAATCCTTCACATCCAAGTCTCAGTAAATATATTTGAGTTTTAATAGTAGGTATTCACTCATCAAACAGCTATGTCTTTGCGTGACATAAAACATTTATATACAATCTCATTTGCAAACCATACAAGCTGTTGCATCTCATTCTGCATTACTGCTTCTGAACAATGATCTTTAAATATCACTGACATAAAAGCTTTTGATAATTTTGTTGTTATGAATAACATTATTATAAATTTAGGCTGTTTACCAGGCGTATACAATTTACTATAGCCTTGCAGTGGTATCACGCTTCTTATTGGGAAGAAACAAATAAAAGAAAAGACTTTGTATAAATTTTCTTATATTTCAAAGGGACAGAAGACAATGACAAGTATTATTTACCACTACTATTGTGTCTAGGAGCCTTAGACAAATAGCCTATTGTGCTAAGCACTGTATAAAGACACAACAAAATATAGCCTCCATCCAAGGAATTGATAACATCAATAATACATAATATGAAAAGAATAAATGGGAAACAGAAAGAAGTAATATATGGCTTTCATAAACAGTGGATTACAACAGATCATCACATTACTGCAGGTTATGTCTCCTGTTTTTTCCATACAGGAGAATTTTCAAGGATTACATTGTCATGTTTTCAAGTCTTAACAAGGAGTCATGGAGACATCAGAAAATGAACTGAAAAACAAAGTCTTCTAATGGTCAAATTGCTCATTACATTATGAAGGAATTGCACCACACTTGTATTCAAAAATCCGCAGAAGAGAAACCATTTGGCTTTTATCTGACTCTTTCCCTGCACGTAAAATTACATAATTTCTACATAGTAGGTGATGTTGGATATTAATTCCTGTACATACCTTAGAACTTTTATCTCTAGACTTTTCCCCCTAAATTAATTTGAGAAGTAGTGGTAATTTTATCGCCTTGATTTTTTTTCCCCAGGAGAACAGAGTTTGTTGGGTTTTTTTTTTTCCTAATGTATCCTTTTTCTGCCTTGAAAAACAAAATATGTAGATATATACCAAAGCCACCTGGAAAACCAGACATTAGTGGAATTGATCTAAAAGTGAAACTCCGGCTTTCAGAAATAACTAAAAATACTAGACTCAATTCTCTTACAATGGATACATTTTCAGCCCATAAATTAATTTAATTCTCTCTTCCAATGTCACTCACACTGTTTTATTGAGAAAAATGTCTTTTAGTGAAAGCCAGGGCTTTTACAAGAAAAAAGTATTCAACAATGATCTGATAAGTTTTAATCAAGAAGTAGTTCATAATAAAAGAAATTGTCATTGAAGCTACTACTTTACAAGAAAAAACAGTCTAAAAAGGACCTTTGTAGTTTTGGAAAAAAAATAACCAGTACATTGACAACAGTTTCAAAAACTTTTAGTACTTTTATACTGGCATAAATATTAGAGGTAAAAAAAGCAAAATGAGCTTTATGTCTATTCACACCTAATGGATATACTTTCACTTGCATGTCCTACTGCATATGAGTAGCAACACCAGAGGTCTGGCCAACATGTGCCTAACAACTTCTGTCCTGTTCACTTAATGGGAATCTAAGTAACCTTGAGGCAACTCCAGGGACATCACTGTGTTGGTGGGGGGAGAGGAGATGGGAAGCAATGATTGGTGGAAGCCCTTAACCCTATCAATACAGATTACATAACTCACAGTATCTAGCCCATTCTGTCAGTGCCTGTTTCATACACTCTTTCAGAGACATAAGGAGGATAACGTCAGCTCTAAGACTCATGTAGGTTTCCACAGAGTCAGCGTGTGTGTATGTTTAGTCATGCTAAACTCAGGTGGCTCTTTTGGTTTGGTGGTTACACCATCCCAAACTCTGTGTGACCTTCATCTGACAGCAAAGAAATTGGTAGATGAATAAAAGGCACAAGGTCTTATTTCTTCCCTTGTCCCATCCTCCTTAGGATTTTCCCAATATTCTGATGAATTTTACTCAAAAACTAGACAAAAAGGACAAAAATTATCAATTCTAGGCATGGAATCCATAAACTTCAAATTATTTCCACATCAGTTGTTTCCTGGCTTTACTTATTCATTTATTATGTGTTTGCAAATGTTTGAAAAAAAGTATATATAAGATATGAGACCTAGTCCCCTGAAATACTCTGTAGCCCAGGAAGCTGTAGTACTTTTGAATACATGCATGCACACACCCATGTGCATATACATACATTTAGATAATTTTATTACATCATGTTACACACGTCATCTGGGGCAAGCCCTGAATAATGTAGAAATTTACTATGCAATTCTGGTCAGGTAAAGTTCTTGAAAAAGAACATCTAACACACAAAAGATCTGCCATTCTGACCACTAAGAGTTCTTCTCAGGATGAGATCAATGGTTATGGATATAAGAATGGAAAAAAAAAGTGCAGAAATTATTGTAATTTGCATTTATGATGCAACCGCCTCTTGTACGGATTAAAATTGGAGCCCCTGCTAACAGTCACTTTCATAAAGCAGCTTGTGGTATAAGGAAAAGGTCTCCTCTTCTGATCCCTACCTATTGAAAGAGTACGCAGAATACAGAGCTTGGGATTCAGTGTCAATTAGAGAGCAACTCTCTACAGTTTGCCCCTGTAGTAGATGTCAGGGAATGAAAGGTTACCAGCTGGCTTTGGAAGAAAAGAGAATAATATGCTAATAGTGAAATGTGTCTGCTGTTTAGTCTTATTCTATATTTAATGAGATTGTTGTAATCTGGTTGCTATCTCAGGCTTGTAAGAACACAGAATACCTAAGGAATATCTTCTTCCCAGAAGCTTTTCTTTTCATGGAGGAGGAAATGCTGACTCTCCATAAAGCATCATGTAACAATAACACAACTGCCTCAGAGTTTCAATGTCATCATGATAAAAGTCTTTAGAATTTGATATTCTGCAGTGGTGCGATACCACCTATATATTGTGATGGAAAAAATACCACCCTGAAATGAAAGGAATCCAATGAACAAAACTTTCATCTTCAAAGAAATGGTTAAAAATAGGAAACATGCCTTTGTTTGTTTGTTTGTTTGTTTGTTCATTTCTTAAATGTGTAGAAATTATAGATGACCTCTCTAAATCATAGAATTCATATTTATTTTATTTTTGGATCTGTTCTCTGACTTACTCCAGTTATTTCATCATTCCTAATGTACTTGTGCTGTACACATGGCCGTGATAAACCCTAGTTAAAGGCTAACAGCTGAAGCACATTAGATGAATATCCTTGGAAGCCAAACACTGTTACTTGTAAAAATCAGAAATTATATCCTATTCAAAACAGCCACAAGTGGATGATCTTGCATTTTTTAAAGCTGCAAAACCTAAAGGCTCAGCTTGATCTTAGTCCCTTTACTGAGATCATTATCTTATCTAATGGCCTGAAATTGCTTTTCATATAGTCAGTCTGGTTCAAGCAGTTATAAAATCCCAACTCTGCTAACACTGCACAAAATTGGAAAAGTCTGGCCCATAAAGAAGCAAATTTTAATTAAATTCCAAGAGTAAAGCCAGTGTGTTGAGAAGTTTGGAAGATACTATGAGAAATTATACGTTAGCTTGCAAGAATATAACCTAGTCAATAATCTGCTTTCAAATGATGTCAGGAATGAGAAAAGAAAATTGCTCTTATGTTAGATAATAAACAATATCTATCCTAATTCCTACTCTAATAAACAATGACTCCTAGAAGTCATTGCCTAAAGTTTTGAATATCCCACCTACCTAAATAAATCATCCATTTTTCTTGATATAAATGGCTCATATGTACAGTTGCATTAAGCTTGTTTTGCAAATTTTTTTTTGTGAACACAATTAATTATAACTGATCTTAGTAACAGAAGCTGCGTACAAAGGTAAATCAAGGATTGTTTATGTCAAAGCATAAACTATTGCTGCACTTGAACACAAAATCAGAATAAAGTATCAAGTAACCTGGTTTTGTATTACATGTCACTTGATGATATATGCAAATTTATGGAAACAATAATGGAACCTTCAGTCTTCTTTCTGAAGTTCCAGAAATAGTAAGATGTTTTAAGTAGAATCTTTGCTTCTAAAGAAGTTTATACTTCCTCATCTATCAAATTTACAAAATAGAAAGTTAGCAAAGGTACCTACTGCCAACAGCGTGTCAACACTTTACAGTTGGACTGCTGCTGAGCAGATACTTCTTATAACTTGGAAGTAGATTTAAATGTTTTTATGTGAAATTACTCAGTCGTAAAAGTGAATGATTGAAATTACTTGTGGCCTCAAAACTTAGTGAAAGAAGGTAGCTGAAATCATTAAAGGACATTTTATGATGCTTTGCATTTATTATTTGTCACAAACATTGTTTTTAAGGGAAAGCATTACAATTTAATTTTTTTTGTCTGATTTCCAAGCAATATGTTGGGGTATTTTTTCCTTCATGATCTTGTTCATCATTTCTTTTTCAAAGCACAAGTTTTGGACCGAGTGGCAAAGTAGAACCACAATGACCAGTCTTGACTCTGAAAACAACATGGGGGGGAAAAAAAAAAGATTTCTGTTTGGCAAGTTTGTGTGGCTTTGCTTCTATTCAACAAGTTCAAAAAGCTTTGCCAGAAAAAATAAAAAA
>VZTU01025170.1:25545-38346 GCA_013400835.1 Zapornia atra | reverse complement strand
TCTAGATTTGCTGAAATCAGTGGAGAGATATTAATTTACTCCAATCCTAGTTCCAGTCTGGTATCTTTCAACTATTAGTCCTTACCACTTACAGCCTCTGACCCGTAGAAGCAAATTTTCATCTTTCTCCTCAAATCTCCTAATATTTTTCAGTAACAGCATAACCTTTTATTTGGACTAGAAATGTTTTTTATTTCCCAGATAAGAAATGCAGCTATTTACATAAGAATCTAGTGAATTAAAAGAATTTCCTGATATGAAATTGTAATACAATAGCATTGCTCAAAATCACAGCTCCTCCTGGGCTGCAGGATCATTGTATATTTTTCTATGTAAGCTGTTCTGACTTGTTTCCCTTTTGAAATGGAACCCTTGAAAGCTCCAGCTGCAACTATGAAAATGCATGAGGAGTTTATAGACTCTTTGTGAGATTTCATTCATCTCTCTTTGACAAGAGAGCAAGTTGTTTGTGAAAGACCTACATCAGATGCTTATGTTTATGCTATGCACTCCCATGGTAATAGGTCTCTCATTTTATTTCAAGGTTTAAGTTTTTCTTTCCTTTTACAGTCATCTTGAGGTTTCAATAGAAGTAAAAGCTTCCTGTGGATATGGTACTTGCTGAAATTTGAAATACAAAGTATGTACCTTTGGGAGCAGTTTATCTTTCCTCTAGAGGTGGGATGACAGGACAATTGCAGACAGGGGTAGAAGGGACGTACAGCTGACATAAGAAAGAGGGCCAACCCCTAGAATTCCTCTTTAGCCTCACAACGGGAGCCAGAAAATAATAGAAATTGCAGTTCCTATACAGAAAGAAAGTATTAGGGGAGTACCCACCCTAGCCTACAATCTAGACATCCCAGCCGTCTGTAGTCCCTGGAACACTTCTGAAAGTGATACAAACTAAAACACAGTTTCACACATGCTTCTTTATACCTAAGACTCCTGACAATCCCACTGCTTGAGCCATGTGCTGATCTCCATGTCCTAGCACAAAAGAACACAACTGACACAAACCAAGCATAACAAAACACAGAAGACAAGAAAACTGAAGCAATCACAGACAAATCAATCACAATCACAAGTCAATCACAGACAAATCAATCACAGTCACAAACAAACAGCAATCACAGTTAATTATGAAATCAATAAGCAATTCCTTAAGTCTGGGAAAATATTCAGACAACCATCTAGAATTAAAGCAAACATTTCAATAAGTTCATATCTATGAAAAAATAGGCAATGTGTCAGATCAAATTGGGCAAGCTGATAGAGTCATGTTAATTGTCTTCATTGCATGTGAAGACTATTGACTGGCTTCACCAAGTTTAAAAAACAAAAAAAAAAAAAAAGAAAAAGGGGAAACCATTAATAAAAGAAACCAGGAAACAAAAAACCAAAAACACAGTAATTACATTCAACGAAGTTAAAAGAATAGGGATATAATCCTGCAATGAAAGAGGTGCAAATAAACTCCAGTGAAATCCTCAGTTAAGTTCCAGCCCTTTTGCACCCTTTCTTGGCTCTGTGTTCTTAGACATACCTCTATTTTCTCTGTTCCTCATCTGTAACCCAGAGCTAAGAGCTTCTAGAGTTGCCCGTATACTGTGCCCCTACTTTCAAAGGGTAAACTGGGGAAGTTCTTTTGCTTAAAGACATGCAATAAAGTTCCCTGTCAGGTTAGTGTCCCTTTTTGAAAGGAAAACCTGAAAGTGGCTTCTTTGTTTCCTTCTTCCAAACATATTAGAAATGTGAATCCATTCTTCAGGGACACTTCCTTTTGCTTGTAAATATGTTGTCAACTGTTCACAGACAGATGTTTTGTTTTCTTTCTGCATCTGACATACAACTGTTTCCTGTACTAGAGATCTTGGCCTTGTCCTATTAAAGTATGACAGGCTAGGAGCTGTCCAGATGATTTGAAGGCACTGGAAGCTTTAATTTCTTTTGAGTGCACTGTGAAAGTACCATGAAATCTCCTATTTGAGCCAGCTGTGCAGTTTCCAGAGGTTTCCGCTACAGCAAGTGCTGGGTTAAGATTAAACTAGGCAAAATGCCTGAAGAGATACTGAATAGGTTTGATACAAATTACACTGTCCCGCTGGTTTGAAAGTACACATTACTAGAATCATTAACCATAATCATCCTCAATTACAAGCACTGTAAGCACACATACAGCAGACCAATAAATGAAGCCATTGTTTGCATGCAATGCCCATAATTCACAGGCATGGCTACCTCATCCACAGTTTGACACAAAGCTTCAATCTCCAAGAAAATATCCTGAATTATTTTTAACTTCTTTTATGCCTCTTTTTCTCCTAATTCCTACTAAGAGAGTCAGTCTTGTTATGTCTCATTATGCTAGTTCATATGAAAAATGCATTTTCAGTTTGGAGAGGACTCAGGGTGCTCTTTATGATTTCCTGTAAACAGTCAGCAGGGCTTCCCACTCCAGAAGTTTTCTTCAAAATAATCTGTCGTTAAGTAACACTGTTGACACATTTCCACAGTCAAAACAGCAACTGGAAAAGGTACAGACCACGACTACAAGAGAGCAAAAGATCTTATTACTAGATTTGTCATCCTTCTGGGTCACGTCCTACAGTATTACAGTCTATATGCTTGCCACATACAGGTCATGTCCAGTTGGAGACCAGAGGTAGGGTCAGTTTTAATAAAGTAAACTCTATTGTATGGTGCCCATAAATAATATTATAGTGGGTGCTATTACAGTCATCTTTAAATTACCTCCTGCTACACTCTCTAATGAAATGACAGTTTTGAGAAAACAATTTGTTATGGTAATGGGAGGTATTAAAAAACCTCCTGGTTGCACTGGGGTATGTAAATATATCTTTTGTACTTGTGTATAATATGTTACTGCAGGTTGGGCTGATAACATTACCTATTATTAGAGCTGCCAGGTATTTTATAATAGAAGGTCTTATTTTCAATTGCTCATAGCTTTACAAATTTTATATATTTGGATTAACAATTCTTATGCTTTTTCTGCCACAAGATCAGAACATTTTTCCCTTATTGGTGAAAATTTCTTTTAAATGGTTTAATTGCTTCCAGAGGGGGATAAAAAATATTATTTCAGTCTTCTGCCTATTTTAAATTATAGGTACTTTCATGTCCCTTCATGGCTTTTTTGAAATCAAGACTTGAAAGAGGCTTGGGGTCAGGTGTACACATTTTGTTATCTCCATGGAAAATCATCAAAGTTTAACCAAATTATAAGCTTTCCAAACTTGTGATTTGAACTAAATTGGAGACAATGTAAGATTGCAGCAGGTAGCATACGCACTCTGAGGAACCTACACTGACTACGGCAACTGATATTTTCACAAATCTGAGGTTACAAACTCCTATAGGGCTGGCTCTGGCCTTATCCTGAGCTCCAGAATATCTACCTGGCAGTCCATTCGTGATGTGCTTGTAAGCAATGCTTTTTATGCTATCCCAAATGTGCTGAGTTTGAAGAGCGTTGACCCAAACTCTGATGTGGCTAGTTGCTTAGCTATTGATGTCTAATCGGCTAGAAAGAAGTGGAAATAGAGCTATCATGCTGCCTCGGAAAGCCAAAGCCAGGTGGTACTGCTGTTTGGAGGGGAGGTCAACTTTGGTTCTCTCTTGGGTTATGTACGTAATCTTCCCACAGTGAAAGTCTTCTGTGGATGTGAGCAGGAATGCTACATAGTAAGACCAGTTCACTAAGTGTGGTCTCTGTGTGTTGCGGACTTTCGGATGAGACACATCATGCATGAGGCAAGAGCAGCTGCAGAGCAGGGAGCACAGCAGCATGGTCAATCTGGTGCTGCTCTTCCGAAAGCAGCTGCCTAAGGAGGTGCACAGGGGAGAGCCAGTGAGGCATGCCGCTCCTGAAGCTTTCACTAAGTTTTTCTGGAAGCCACAAAAAAAAAAAAAACCACCACCAAAAAAACCCCAAAACAAAACAAAAAATTCTCTAAGTCCAGTCTGTACTTGGCATTTGTCCATGAAGATCCTCCAGCAGAAACTTTTGGACCTGTAGTTCAGGATTTCTCAGTCTCATGACTGGTGGGAGTCCACTGAGTTACTCTTTTTGCCTTCAAGATGAAGTTATGACAAGCTGAAACTAGCTCAGCACAATTTGATACAGTTGCTAGTCTTTTAAATAAGTTTTTCCAACAGGCTTTGGGAACATATTAAAAGGCCTTTGGCCATCAGCATATCTGTTTCTGAATTTAGCAAGTAGTTACTGTAAACAGGAAATTTAAGCTCCACATTCTTTTTAGCTTTACATCATCACTGCACAGATTTCAACATAATAATCATGTTATTTATTGCTTGGTCAGAGTTAGGATTAGTTTGGCACCACAGAAGGAATAGCTGAGAATATGAGATGCAGTTACAAATGACTTCCAGAGGCTTTTTGAAAGTTAATAGTCTTTAAATTGAATCAGGAATACGTAATTTGATACTGGGTTGTGAGTGGGGGGATAGTATATGGGAAGATTTATTTTCTGAATAAATTTGGAGTTACTGTTGTTCTTGACTTTGCCGGCTAGTTACTGAATCATTCTGTTTTCACCCTAAACATGAAGAAATTACAGCCTGGAAGTTCAGGATATTCCCAAGGTCAGCTGCAAGTTTGCCTCAGAGCTGAATTCTTGAACTTTATTCAAACATACACTAGTTTTAGCAATATCAGACTTTCTCTTAAAGTGTTTAAGCTATCTTTTAATTTAACTTTGGTAGCTCATGTTACCCTGCGAATAATAAATGCATAGCCATTCCTTTCTCTAGGTATTAAAGAGGTTGGAAATATTGCCAGTATCACAGTTTCTATCAAGGTCAAATCTTTCAGTTATTCCTGAAAAAAAAAAAAAAGTCTCTGCCATAATCTGGTTAGATAGATCAGCTCTGTAGTTTTGTTAGGAAAGCATTTTTGAAATTTAAGGTCTTCACTAAAACCAGACAAAAATGGTGAAACTAAATTATGTTACTATTTTCAAAGGTATTACACTAATTAAGAGAGCCTGCAGTTTGAGGTTCAAAAGAACAACAAAACCAATCTGTCAATGCATCAAACATGCTAACATGTAAGCAGAAATACCTAGAATAAACTGTGTTCCTGGCTTACATTAATAGCTGTGAGTGGGTATTGCCACTTCCCTACATGCCCAAAGTCAGTATAATTTGGCATTCATATAGAGTAGGTGGGTGTGTGTTTCAGAGGACTTGAGAATCTGCAAAGACCCCCAAATGAAGTTTTACTTCGAGTAATATGGAGGGGTCAGGATGGACTCATAGCTAAAGCTGGTATTTGCCTCTTAAGTAATGGTTTAATCTGTTTTAGGGAAAACTTGTTTGTTTTACTAGGCCCTGCATGACAAGATTTGTAATAAGCTTGTTTTAAGTTCAACTGAGAGATAAAGGTTCTCTCATAACACAGTTGGGAATAGTGTACAAAAAAACCTATACCCTTTTCTGCAAATATTTGCCAAGGACATACAAAAGGACTCCTGTCAAGCCTGCATGCTTTTTTATTAATGGTTATTGTGCCCCTACCAGGCATTTCTGAAGGTAAAAACATTCTGTCACACAGCTCAAAAAAATACCTGGCGGTGGTTTTGCAGATAGGGATGGCCTCTTTTGGAAGGAATTCTAGGCACCAATGGCTGCAGGTAAAGGGCAAGGAGACACAGCCATGTTCAGAGGGGAGTGGGTGACATAGTTAACAGAAGGGGCTTAGTTGAACAAACTGGAAAAAAACCCAATTACTTAGTAGCACTAAGAGGAAAAGAATCTGCTAAATACAATGGGTGTTGGATTGTTCAGATCATGACATCCTTGTGAAATGAAATCTGTAATGAGGAATGTCTGCAAAAGGCTCAATATGTCTAAATCCTTTTCTGAACTGCCGTCCCGTAAATTTATTGACTTTACGAAACCAAACAGGGAATATTTCATGAAAAGCCTTCCCATGATTTTTTAATATTGCCTGCTTTCAGAAGCAACAAAACTATTATGAATACATGAGTACTTTGGCTCTGGGGTCAGTATGTAGAACTATGGATGTGTCTTAGTTCAGTTTACTTTAATTTTATCCAGTATTTCAATCTCAAAATAGGTGCTAAGTTTCTTATCTTTTTTTTTTTTTTTTTTAAAGTGGCTTTTGAAAAAAATAATTTAAAAAGTTTGGCTGGTTGTTTTTTTTATTTGATTTTTTTAAAAGAAAGTTTAAACCTAAACCTCAAATTAATTAATTAAATGAAGCCTTAATTTGGAAAATATTGAAATTAGATCCCAATCATTAGTCACATGTCGCAAAGTTTTCAAGTGTCTTGTGAATAGATTTGTGATAGAGCTCTTGGGGTCTGTAGGCTGTGATTCCCAGAACTTCAAATACCTGTCTTAAATCCCAGATGATTCCATGAGAAAAAGAGTACCAAGGCTTCCAGAAGGTTTTTTTGGGTTTTTTTAGATTGAGTACTCTCAGGTTTTCTTACCTTCCTGAAAATCTTTGGATCATAAACACTGCTAGTCAGCATTGTAGGAATATTTCAGAGTTGTGGCTTCCCATTCAGCAGCCACCAGATTGTTAAAATAATTTTTGTGGTTTTTTCCAAGTGCACTACATGCAAGAACAAACTTTCCTTTGCCTGAGAGTTAATCTTTCTCTGAAAAAGCATTTAGCGTGAGGAAAAAATTTATAGCCACCAATCAAAAATGTATTTTTAACATCTTACGGAAATACGGTAGGATATTTAAGCAAGGTAACTGATTCTCATGCAGAGATAGAAATCCGGCCTCTTCATTTCTGTTGTCTTAGAAGTAGTACAGAAAGGATCCTATTACCTCATGAAAAAGAGGTTCAGAATTATTCCTAAAAACAAGGCTCAATTTAGCTTCATTAAATATTCGAAGGACTTCTTTATATCAGAACAGGGTGGGTGAGGTGAGGTGGAAGTACCCCAGTTAGTGTGTCTTAGAATGTAATGATTTAGACCATGTGATGCTCTCTGCAATGAATTTATGGAGGTCATATCACTCAGGTTCTTTGCAAACAGAATTAGGAAACAGAAGAATACATTGTAGGGATAAAGTCTGCAAGAGGCAGCTCGGAATAATGATGGCTGCTCCTTTAATTCTAATTCTATTACTGGAAAGATAATGCAACAGGAAGAGCAAGTCATCTTTAAAAGAGAAGCTTTTAATGAGGTTGAACATCTGAAAGACATATCCAGATGTACAGACTAAACTGATGGCATAGCTATCAAAAGACAAATATGTGTGGGTAGTACAAATTTCCTCCTACTCAGAGGCGTGTTAATTCTATTCAGTCTGCATGCACCGTCTCTGCCAAATATTCTCCATTATTTGTAATCCTTTTGCTTTTTAGCCTAATTTCCTACAGATGAACAGTATATATTATTATTACTGGCTATGTATGTGTCATATGTCAGTTCTGATTTCAATAAAATGTGTTGCAAAGATAATTAATCGTATATAAGGCATATGAAAATAGGCAAGAAGAGAAACGCTGTTCAAGTCCCATAGACCCAGAGCATACTTACAAGTGCCAGAATCATAACAAAACATTCAAATAATTCTCATATCTTCTTATCCACCTCAAAAAGACATAAATCACATTCACTAGTTCATATGCTTAAGGAACTATTTGTATGCTTTTGTATTTCTCAGCAAATGGCAAGCTTGCATGCAATTTGCCCTGAGGTTAACATGAAGAATTCCCAGAAACAGATTAGAAAGGAGTAATTTTTTTTCAATATGGGTATGATCTGGGATTAGCAAAGAAAGGATCAAGAAGTTAGAAACGTCACTGATTTCTTTCCTTCTGAACTATGAATAACCATGCCAAGGGAATTTTCTTCTCTTCTGAGCTACAGTAAAAATGCATGACTTATCTAATATCTATTTTTTGTCTAAGCTTACAGTGCCCAGTCTCATCTTCTGATGGCAAAACAATGATTTCCTCAATATCTGACATCTAGATAATTACATCTTGCTTACTATTGGCTGCTATCAAACAAATATTCATGAGAGATCAGCCCAGGTTTCAGCAAGCTTTTCTGGAGCAAACTGCAAAGCATACAGACATAATTAAATATTTCTACAAACAGCTCCATAATTATGACTGGCAGTGAAGAAGAAATCAACCAGCAGTACAGTCACATAGAATTAAAAGACAAAAACGTGTAGGAAAAAATTGATGCTTGAGTTGTCAATATTCTGCATTTCCTACTACCGAGACCTGTTTTATACTCTGGTGATATCTTTCATGAAGATGTCCTAAAATAATAGGTGGGCGAGTGTAGAGCCATCAGCTGGTTGTCTGGGGGAGGGGGAGAGGGGTGTTATCATTTTAGAGAAAGCCGGAGACAGCATATAAGGGGATTTTAAGTTCGTAGTTTAATAACTGGGTTTATTAAACATTCAGTACATCGAACAAAGATGAGCAGAGTTCAGTCACCACTGAAGTAGGAAAGGATCTGAAAAACAAGCTGCAAACCCATGATAGGGCTGAACAGCCACAGTAGTTTCTTTTTGTTGTCCCTTATAAAAATTATATATGTATATTATAATTGCAGCCCCCATACCACACCACAAGATGCAATCTAGCTATTACTTGATCCTACGTTATCACTCCACGTTAGAGAGATGGCTATAACCTATATTAAGTCTTGAATGCCTTTTACATAGTTGCTCAACGTCTATTCCATCTTCCTTGTTTTACTCATAGTAAACACTTAAATGGTCTAAATACTTCTGCACAAACATTTTATCACAGTTTCATCCCCTTATGTGTATGTTTGATATGCAATATGTAATCCCAGATAGACGAAGGCAGAAAGATTTCTTTTTCTCTGTACAATTATGGCCCCCATCTCTTATTTAAGGCTCTGGGGAGCTTAACCACACTTTGCTCCAGAGAAATATTTATTGTGATCTTATACCCAAGCTATTTTGGGGAAGAGTAAGTTTCTGTAAATACACTGATCCTTTCTTTTTCTTCTTTAAAAGAAAGTCTTATTTGGCACCTGGTAGCAGGCAGCCACTAAGGAGACTGTTGCCACCTTAGACTTCTCATATTCATTGAACCATTCTTTCCTGGCAGTGAGATGTTCTGTCATTTTGAAAGGATTACCCTACATTATAATTCAGTGTCAGTGTATCCAAAGCTATAAAACCTTCTAAGTGATGGATCTCTTCAAATCTCCTTTTTTTCTTCACCATTCTATATTGTCACACTGTCAATCAAGATATTCGGAATCTTTTGGTACATAGGAACCTGTCTCTGAAAACCCTCTTGAAAAAAAAAATGAAATGTATACACTGATTGTAGCACAGAATTTTCTAGGAAATTCACCATGGGACTCTATAGCTCATTTAGGTTCATAAATTGCTTCTTGAGAAATTATAGTAGAGTGGCTATGTAATAGTCCACGCTTCTTAAAAACTATAGTTTATGTATCAAAGATTATGATTATTTAATTATATTTGAAGGAAGAAAAAAAAGTATGAGATCAAAAAAATAACACTTAGGAGTACTAAAAAGAGGATGATGATCAAGGCTCGTGTTTGTGTCTGAACGAGTTAAGTCTTGGGACAATTGCTTGCATGGAAGAGGATTACATCTAGAGAACCAAGTGCCCCCTGTAAACCTCATGCTTTGTAATTCCCAAACAGTTTTACCTTTCTGTGTCTGTGATATTTATGAACACCCCATAAATCACAATGGATTGGGTTTCTGCATGCTGTGGCTCACACGTGTCAGCAGTTTGGCTCACTGAATTAGCAAATCCTGGTAGAATACTCTGTTACAAAATAAGCAACTGGTAGGAGGGTAGTCTGTGCCCCACGAGACCAACCACCATATAGTGTATATTTGCCCATTGCATGCTGTTTTGATCTTACAACCTTTTCCTCAGTGCATTTCACCTCTTTCAAAGCTCCCCTGCAAAGGAGAATTGCTATCAGCAAGTGACCCTCTTCCCCTTTCTATAAATTAAAGCTCCTTCTATCCTCAAATAATAGGGAAACTTGACCTGTCCCTCTTCTGGTATATTGTTGTGGTGTTTGGGTTTTCTTTTCTTTTTCTGGGGAGTGGAGGCAGGGGAGGAGGGAGAAAGAAAGAAAGGGAAAAAAAGTTTGTTCAATGCCTCTGAGTAACTGGTCCACATGTGGTTTTTTTCTAAATTAAGACTTTTTGGTTTTGGTCTCCAAATGTAAGGTTTTACATAAAACAGAAGGAGTCAACAAGATGTAATGTTTCCATGTGGCACTGAATAATTTTTATAGCTGCTTTCCAGCATCTTTTCTTACTAGAGGAACTTTTCAGGTTATTCTCTTTAAATCTTCCCTTCTGGTTATTTATGCTGATAGGCATGTTATTAACTCATTTATAATTTTTGAGAAAACTTTTGTTCTGTTTATTTGTCTGTGTGTAAAATATATGCTTGCATCTATAACTTATTAATTTAAAGGAAAGTATTATTTAATGTTTTACAAACTAAAAAAAAATCATATTATTAATATTTATTTTCTTTTCTAAAGAAAACTACCACCAAGGATAACTTCTTTTTTGTTCTGATACTTCTGAGACAGGAAAGAATATTATATAAGAAGAACTTACTTGAAGGTTTTGTTGTTGTGTTTTGAGTTGCTGTTAGGTCCTCAGACAATTTCAGGGGAAAATATCCGACCTTTATTTTTATTGAACTGTGTTAAAAGGTTTTGATTCTATGCCTGCCACATCAGGTTAACGGGTTTCTTCTATCTACCCATCTTGGTCTAAATGCTTACATCTGAGGATCCTGAAAAGGCACCATTCTTCCTAAGACTTAAAGAAAAAGTGTTGAAAAAAAAACCCTGATATTAAATCATATATTAAAACCAACCAAACAAATGCCCTTGACCTTTTTTAATGGGAATATTAATTATATACAGAACTTTTTTTTTTTTTTTAAATAGTCAGTTCTGAAAGTGAACACTTTTGTGGAAGAGTCTAAAAATATTAAATGGGTCAGAAAAAAATATTGAAAGAAAGACAAAAAATCAGTTAATAATTGCTGTTTTCCTATTTTCTGGGTTAAAACTCCGTATTTTTTAACTTCCTAGTCATCGATCCTATTACAAATTAACCTAATTCAATGAGAATATTAATCAAAAAAGTAGACATTTTGGCTAAATTCTTTGAAAAGATAGACAACAAATATTTCAATCCATCTAAGCTTTATTATGTAAAATATATACATTTTCTATATATATATTATTAATATGGTGACAATGCCCATTTCCTGATCTTATGATATTGTTTACTACCATCTCACTAGAAACTAAAATGTGCTCCTTTCTTGGACTTGCAGCGAAATATAAAAAGAAAGAAAAACCATCATAATCCTTTTGCTTAAGATGTTAAGTAGAATATGTTTTACTTTATATGTTATGTAGCCCTATAAATTAGTTTCAGCTTCCAGTAACCTCTTTCACAGAACCATGTCTAGAACTTTCTTACACTGAAGAGTGGCTACACCTCCCCTTTGCCTATTTGCACAGGGAAAGACAGACAGCTCCTCCACAGGAAATCTCATTGTATGGTAGAAATTAGTTCGTTCACCTGTATTCTCTTTTAACTCTGAACAACTCTGTTGTTCTACATGTCAGTCCACACATAGGAAGCCTTTATGGCAGGAGAGACTGGATATTTTTGGCAGTTAGATCCCATTATTATTATATTTAGAAGCAGGGCTTATGCTGGGGCTCTTTGTGGTTGGTTTCCCTTTTGGGTTTTATTCTTTCTTTATCACAGGAAGACTATGTTCTTTGTTTCTTGTATATTGCTACTTCAATTAATGCCCCCAGAATCCTACATAGATTAAGAATAAAGCACCTTGCTGTCATCTGGACCTGCAATTGTAGAAATACACAACCAAACCTGTATTTTTTATCTTACTGTACAGTGTACATAAACACCTTCTCAACAAATATGTTTTGTAATTCTCACTCTTCATTTTCAGTGTGAGAATGCCTGAGAGCTACTCTTTACTGCTGCACTGTGGTCGCAGGGCTACACTGAAATGCAACACTATCAAGGAATATTTAGTATATTAAATGGTGTTGTGGTTTTGTGTGACAAGGTTCTGGTGGAGAAGGTGGAGGGCTGCAGCGGGAGGGTTCTGCAAGAAGCAGCTAGAAACTTTCCCTGGGCTCGACAAGAGCCAGGTTCACACCAGCAAGGTTCAAGGACCGACCTGCCACTGACCAAGGTCAAGCCAGTCAGCAATGGTCATAGCACCTCTGTGAATCAGATTTAGTTGAAAGAACTGCAAGCATCCTCTTTTTCCACCAGAGAAGGGAGTGAGAAGATGTAGGAAACTCTGCAGACACCAAGGTCAGTTAAGAAGGTGGGAGAGGAGGCCTCCCAGGTGCCAGAGAGAGAGAGATTCCCCTGCAGCCCATGGGAAGACCATGGTGGAGCTGGTTGTCTCCCTGCAGCCCATGGAAGACGACAGGGAGCAGTGATCCCACCTGCAGTCCATGGAGAGGCCCCACACTGGAGTGGATAGAGACATATGTGACTCATGTTGGAGCAAGCTCCTGGCAGGACCTGCAGCACATGAAGAGAGAGAAAGAGAGGCTCGCACCAGAGCAAGTTTTCCAGGCAGGGAGGGGGGACTTGTGACTCCATGGAGGACCAGGCTGGAGCAGTTTGGGCCTGAGAGTAAGAACGACATTTATGACTGCAGCCCCAAGAAGTGACTAACAGTGGGGCAGCTGGTGAAG
>VZTU01025170.1:598-25334 GCA_013400835.1 Zapornia atra | reverse complement strand
TGGGGCAGCTGGTGAAGAGCTGAAGCCCTGTGGGAAAGGACTCGCTTTGGAGTTTGTGGAGGGCTATCTCCCATGGGTGGGACCACACACTGGAGCAGGGGAAGGGTGTGAGGAATGTCCTTCTCCATGGCTAAGAAGGAAAACAACTTGTGAGGAACTGACTAAAACCCCTGTTCCCCATCTCCCCCCTGTGACACCTGGGAGGGAAGGAAGGGAGAGAAATCATGAGTAAAGTTGACTCTGTGAAGAAGGCAGGGGTGAGGAGAGGTGTTTTAGAGATTCAGTTTTATTTCTCATTATCCTACTCTGGTTTCAGTGCATGTGTGTATATGTAAGAGATTTTTTTTTTTTAAGTTTCATGTTGAGACTGTTTTGCTGGTGACACTAACTGCTGAATGATCTCTTCCTGTCCTTATCTCAACTCCTAAGCCTCTCAATATATATTTTCTCCTCCGTCAAGCTAAAAAGGGGAGTGATAGAGAGACTTTGGTGAGCATATGACCTCCAGCCAGGGTTAAACCACCACAAATGGTCAAATGTACATTCATATTGGATAGTATCTTTGCTAAAATAGTCTTTAAGTGATAAATACTTGCTTAACAAGATAATTCTATGCCTCCTTCAGCTCATTTTGACAGTTGCATCACTGTTGAGCAGCTTGCCATTAGACATTATTCTTCCTTAAAGTCTCAAATACATTTTAGTAGTAGGTTCTCTTTTTGAACACAATACATTTCCCTTACATTAGAGAGGTTAAATTTTTTATAGAGATATCAGATACTATAAAACTGAAATTATTGATTCTATTGGACAGATTTCACAGTCTTTGTAAAAATAGACTGTTCCAGTTATTTACTTGAGTTTTCAAATGCAAGATCTGATGTGAATTTAACTTCTATAAACATTCACTCTAACCCTTTTTAATCTGATTTTATTTTGTAGATATTAACATCTGTTGCTGTTATTTTTTTCATTGCTAACTACCAAGATCAAAATTAATAAGTTTTAAATGTATTCATTGAAAATGTGTTAAATATATTTGTAACTGACATTTTTTTCCTGGTAAATAATCTAAAAATAATAAGCAGATTGAAATTGTTTACCAATTCTTCTAAGAACAGATTTACTAAATATAACATGAATGTATGCACTATATAGCCATTACGTGACTGAACAAAACATTCAATGCACCATGCAATGTTCCCAAGGTGTGTATATTTCAAATAAATTTTGTGGCTTTGCCTAAAGGAAATTCTATTTTTAAGAGATGCAGGCACCAACAAATTCTTTATACTACAATATTTGCAGCACATTGGAAATGTAAAGTATGGTAAATTAAGCGGAAAGGAACTGTCCTCTGAAAAAAAGACCCACTCATCTTCAGGTCAAACTCATCCTTATACCTTCTAGAATTAATGATTAGTCATCTTGAAAACTAGTCTGACCAAAATGGTTCCTGTGTTTTAAAAGGCAGGGAGTTCTAGGTTCTGGGGAGTAAAATCTGAAAATAAATCGCATAACTTCTTCACATCTGAAGAATTACTATGCCACAGTAGGAAGCAGATGTGATTTCTGAGCACTATCCTTTTTTTTTTTTTTTACTGCTGTGGGTGTTACTGAATGCAAAAATTAACCTTGTATGATTTAATACTCATAAAAAGTAGTAGAGGTATTTTGCATCAATTACAAATGAACTGACTCTTTGATTCATGTAGTTAAATGAAATATAACAAATTATTATTATTCATAGGTTGAAAAAGAGGCCTTGGCTTGGCATGTGTAATCAGAAACTTCAGTAAAAGTCCAGAGGGGTCTTATTAATTTTCCTGATCCTGATTAGGAATTCAGTATAGAGAATGGAAAGTCAGAGAAGAGATATCACTACATCATACAGACCAGGGCAGTGTTTTAAATCCTTCGAACAGAATGTATCCACCTTGAAGTTCATGTTTAGAAGAGGGCGGAGAGGAAACTTACCTTAGAAAACAACCTTGTCACACTTTTTTGTTCCTCAGATCCATTAGTTGACTGAGTTTAATATTAATTTTTACTGATATGGGGAAATTCTTATGGGCATCTTAATGAAAATGTCTGCCCAACAAGCATTAATGATAAAAAGGATACACCACTAAGATTAATTTTTGAATAGCTGTGCCATGCGAGAAGGCTATCAATATTCAGTTTCTTCTTACTGTCATTCTGCTAGATACTAATTCCTGCCCATCTCTGTGAAAGGCCTGGAGAGCGTGCTCTTTAAAATACATAATTTGAAAAGAGTTAGCATAAATTACCTTCATCAGCTGGTAAACTATGGTAAGCAGCTGGATTTATCAACACCCAAAGGTAGTGCACACAGCTGGATCTGGAATAGGACATCTGGTAATGGTCTACAGCTGTGCCAGGAATAGGACAGAAAATAGCTTAAATTAATGTAATCTTATTTCAAAATCAATTGCAAGCTCTCTCTCTAAATTCTTTATTAATTAGTGGAGTCCTATCTCAACAAAGGCACAGAAGGATGATTTCGAAGAAGCATTACAGATAAACAAAAGTACAGACACACTTGTCCATTAGGAGGGTTTGAAAATATTGCCATGTGAAATTTAAAGAGGCTGTTGAAAAGATGAGATTTAGTGAAAGTCCCTCAATTTGGAATGAATTATCAAGAGATATGCTATTTTCCTCATCTGCTTGTGATTCTCTATGATACATGTTTAAGGGCAAGGAAAATTTCAAATTAAGCTAACAAAGTGGTTATTTAACCAGGGTGAACTTATGTCTGAGTTGAGATCAGGGGAGGATTCAGCTAAGTTTAAAAGACTGGGACAGAATTTATCCGTTTTTACAACGGGAGCTCAGCTGAGGTGATGTGTGTAGAGCGTTCCCTTCCCTGCTGTTCCAGAAAAACACCTCTGCTGTCATCTCAGATGGCACTAACCAGCCATGGGTGGGCAAATGAAATTTCTCCTTTTGTAGCTCAGGCAATGGATTCTAGAATACCTGCATTTTATCTGTTTGCCTATATTTTTCAGTAGAATAGATACCTTGTTGTCTCTTAATGCCACCTTGAAAGTCTGACTTCACATCTATATGAGACTGACAAAACAAAATAAATTATCCATATCACACATCAACCTGAACAACTCCTGTAAAAATTGTAATAAAAAAAAAAGGGGCATTTATAACGAGAACGAAGTATTCACAATTGCATCAGATGTAAAAGGAAAACATCTGGAATACCTATGAAATGTCCTGCAGGTAAGCTGATTTCTGGAGTCATTACGAGAATAGCTATTACACAATTGCATGTCTCAGTTGTGCTTCCTGAATTTCCAGGTTTGCGGCACTTGCTGAAGGGAAAGAGAGATAGACCTATAGAAATATCATCAGAAAATTCCACTTTTTCCAGTCGAAAATTTCACTGCTACAAAGGTGTCATCGTCATAAGCTTACATTGAAAATGTATGAATAATTAGAAAGCTGTGGTTAAAAATATCATTGAATCCCCGAGTAATAGTGTTACACTGTACCACATAATAATGCACTGTAGATATTATGTTGCTGTTCCTCAAGGTGTGCATGAGGAAACAAGGAATTTTTCTTTCCTGCAATAGGATTTGTTTTTCTCTGGGTTCCCTCAGGGTTCTTTATGACTCTGCATGAATACCACTTATGGTGCAATTGATCCCAGAGGAGGTAATGTAACAAATGCTCTGAAATAGAGAGAGGTGTGCATTTCACATTTAATGCCACAGAGTCATATATTCAGGAGTTAATATAAAATGGTGCCCATTTCACTCTCACAGAGTTTTGATTAAATCTTTTTTTGCATGTTAGGTTGGCGGTAGCTGAATAGTATCAAATTTATTTTCATCATGCTTTGTCTGTGGAGGTGTGATATGTGTAATTGAAAGTTTGACCATCTTTTCATTATAGGAAGACTAAGCTCATCCATCAGTGCCAGAAGCAGGAAGTTGGTGTCATACATCAAGCGTCATTTAGCACATGCACATCATTCACAGAGATCAATTATTATAATATTTATTTTAAGCGGCACAGGTTGGAACCAAGAAAGTGAGACATCCATCTTTATCAGTTGCATACCTTTAATTCCTAACAGTGTTAACTGCAAATTTGGTGGTACAGCCAGCCACACTCTAAATTTTGTACAAGTAATAATTTTTAATTTAATTTAGACATATCCCAATTTATCTTCATCGTTCATCTCTTAGAATTCAATAAATTCTTGTTTTATGAAACCAGTCAGAAACTCCTTGCTGAATAACCCATAATAACAGCAAGCTGTTGCTATGCAAGAGGTGACTGTATTAGCTCACTGTCACTTGCTAAGGCACAAGTTAAAAAAGGAGGTTGAAAAGGTATTAATTTTCCTAACCCCTCTGTTCCTCTGCACAGACTTGACATTGGGTCTTTCCACTTTCTGTGCTCCTCGCTCTAAGGATAATACATATACTGAAAAACAGAAAAGAATCTCTAATACCAGCTAAAATCTAAAGTAATTTTCTGATCAATTAATCTTCTATTTATACACTCATAATTCCCCCCAACCAACCCTACTCCACCCATTTCCATCCATCCACATTTCTCTCCCCAAGCTTGTCCTTTGCCAGTGGAAATCCTGAAATTTAATGCCAGGGATCCTGCTGCTAGCTTTGATGTTAATAATTTACACAAATTGACAACAGATATAATCACTTTTTAAGTGTTGTCAAGAACAGCTGCTGTGAAGAAATTCAGTGTGTAAGATGGGGAGGAGGTGCTGCTGGTAGAAAGGGAGGGTTGGGTTATTATACATACACAACTTCCACAGTCACACCCGAGGATAAAGAGAAAGATTCTCTGTCCTGCATGTATGCATTAAAACATAGGTAGAAAATAACTAGTTATCACCCTACTGAGAAAGCTGGTAACACACATATTTAAGGAATGAAAGTTCAAAATTCCCAGTCAGTCATAGAAGAATAGAATGGACCAAAAAAAAGCAGATCCTGCTGAAGTCAGAATTTAGCCTATCTAAAGGAGAGGAGAGAATTAAAATGAAAGTTGTAATTTTTTATATTGTCTGCTCTTGTGAATGTGTTCTTATATAGTGTATGTGTGTGTGTATATGTGCATGCATGCACATGTATGCCCGTGAGTGCAATTGATGTTCAGCAGAGGACCTGTGGAGCCTCATAGCCCCCCATGCTGTATGTGTAAAGGGTGCTCCTAGCTATGGGGGAGCTGAAGGAAGCTTTCCCAGTTCCCACTTTTGGGAGCATGAGGAATGAGAATTGGCAGAAAGACAACTGCCACCTCCCAGAGGTGTCTTACTCTGTGGTGTGAAGAAAAGTGAGAGCCAAAAAAAAAAATATCCGTCACCACCCATAGGAGATGTCATGTCCCTCATTGCTGCCCCATGTAAGTAGCTGTTGTTTTAGAGGCTAAAGGGACAAAATCCAGGTTTTCTGATTCCTGACACTTAATTTATTCTTACCTTATTGGGATGACATCTTGTGGGAAGATGGAGCTGGTAAGTCAAGTTGTCCCTTTTGGTTGTGTGAAAGGGTGTCAAGTTCACTGGAGAGAGGGAAGGGGGAAAACATCCATAAAGGAGGTTCCCTCCCTGGCTCCTTCCCTTGGCTCCTGTCCTTGAAGAGGACAGGCAGAGCCCAAGAACACAGTATGGTCCCACACTACTTCTCACTCATGCAGCATGTGAAGGCTTGGGAAAAACTTTGAATATTGCGTAACAGCTTTGGCACAGGATATCTATTAGAGAGAGAAAACTGTTGGGGGAATTTGCATTGAAATCTTACATGAAGCATTAGTTGTGCTGAATTTTTCAGACCTTTCTGGACACTGAAAAGTGTTGAGGACTAACTTAGCCAGCATTTTGAATTGAGGGTTACAATCCTAGAATGCAGTACTTGTCTGTACTTCTGGTAGTAATTTGGAAAGTTATGTTTGACATTTTAACGTACAATTCCAATAAGAAAGTTCAAGTTTTGCAGGATTTATAGGCTTTGAGGAACATAAAACTCTTCAGAACCGTCAAACTCTGTCTTGTATTTTAACATCCATTAAGTGATTACTGCAGTGAATAGGATACTCTGAGCAGCTGGGAGACCATTCTCCTGTGAACAACCTTTCCAACTCTGGGGAAAAACAGGTTAGATCACAAAAGCAAATTTTATAAGAATGACATAGTGATCAGTTTTTTAAAAGAAAAAGAATATAGGAAAGGAAGATATAATCTGGCAGCAGTTCAGGACTGCTAAACTCCTGGTGTTTTAAAGTTGCTGAACTTTTGTTCTTTTAATCTATAATAACCAAGATAAAGAAAATTAAACATACTTTCATGTGATGATTTAATTCTACCTGTACTCAACCAAAAACTCTTTAGAAAAAGAATTTTTTTTACAAATTATGAAGAGTGTTTCCATCTTTATTTGAGTTTTAGTAAAATATTTTTTTTTCCTGAGTGCAAAGGGGTTGAAGTACCTGTACAGGGCTATTGCCTATATTTCATTACCAGGTCAGACATTCCCCCTTTTTAAAATCATTTTAGCTACCTTTCCCAGGCTACTGACTGTCACTGCATTATCTTACTTCCATTTAAGGGGAAGGTCATATCTGTGATATTCTGTCATCAACTGACATTAATAAAATTGTGCCATAAGCAAGCTGCAAAGTAGTTTTTGAAAGTGGTATTCAAGCACCATGTGCATGCATATGTGTATTTGTGAAATGCAAAACAAAACACTCAACTGCCTGCACTTCTCCTCCCGTGGATGGAGGGAACAAATGTGTGATAGATGGTACTCACATTGATCAAAGCAGTACTGAAAGCTTTCTGATATTACAATGGTGAGCATACTCTAGCAACCTAGAAAGGATGGACAAATGTTCCTTTAGTTCATGAAAGAAAACAGAACCTTTCCAACCCGGGAAACAGCTTGTAACAGCAGAGCCTCCTCACAGTGGAATAACAAGCTAGCCAATTAGATATCAGCTAAACATGTATTTGATCCCCCTCTTGATTAAGTAATGTAAGCTTTTCTTTTATAATTCAAGTTGTTTGACCAGCTGGTTATGTATATGTTACAAGTAAGCAATCACTTAATGGCAAAAACAATGAATAATTCATTTTGTCATTTCATAATGTAGTTTATTACCTATAGAACAAACCAAAAGAAGTGAAATTGTACCTATATAGGATTTCCTCAACAGGTAAGAGGAAAAAACATTGAGCTTTTTAAGCATCCTTAGTGAAAATGTTACCACTTTTCACAACCATTCAAAGCTAAGTTCTATCCAGCTGATATGTATTCTTCACAAGATTTTTTTGCCTAGATTAGACCAGAAATATTATTAAACTTGATTTTAGATAATAAGATTGCCTTCTTTTTTTGGACATGTTGGCTGGATGCCGAAAGAATTCAGAAGTTCCAAATGACCATTTACCGGGTCATAGAGTAATGAAACTTGGTTGTGAAAAGGCCCTGCATGCCAAAGGAAGATCAAATTTGCAATTACAGCTGGAACATTGCATTAACAAGTGTGCTCAAATGTATGTGCAAGTGATCTTTTCTGAATACAAACCAGTAATTGCAGTCACGTGCAAATAGATATGAACACAGTATCACACTGAACATCTGAATATGGTACTGTGATTTTTTTTTGCTGGCATGTGGATAATGTCCACTTCAAAATGCATTTTGTAGGTAATTAATTTTTGTTTTGTTTGGAGTTTGAATTTGAAAAAAAATATAAAAACTAAACTGCAGCTGAAGTCAAAATGACCATATTGCATCTTTTCAGATAATTCAGTTTTGAACCAATTCATGAGTTTGAGTGTAATAATGTATTTACTAACAGAAAACAAAATTTTACATTTTATTTTCTTTTCATTAAAACCTGCTTACAAGGAACATTGTTCAAATTCACATCTTTCTGATATTACATGGACTAAAACAAAATAGTGGTATGTTTAGAGAACATGATGTGTAGAGCATTGCTCATTGCTATGAAAAAAATCTCTCAATAGGGCCCTGTGCATCTTAAAAGAGGTCTGATAGGAACTATCTGGAGGGAGAGTTGCTCAAGAAGTCAGTTGTATTGTCTCACTTGCACCCATCAACAGGTCATACTGCACCTCCAACAGTTTTTTCTCTCCTTTCTGTAAAATTATTTTACTGAAAGTCAAAATACGCAGTAATTTTCTAAACGTACCCAAAATAACCTGGAAGCCAGAAGTGCTGAAATCAACTCCATGGTCAGCATCTACCACCGGTGGGAAAATAGAGGAAGACCAACAGGAGACCTGGCTGCCCTCTACAAATTCTATCCTTCTTGGACAAGGCACAAGGTAGATGTAAAGGCATTTTAAGATGTTTTATGTGAATCCTCCATCCACTTAGAATTGGAAGGGCAAGTAACTAGTGCAGGAAGCAGCTATATCATCTCTCCTAACTTTTCATCTCTGACAGACTCCCCTCAGGCAGAACAAGGCCACTTTTTTGCATCTTATGACAAAAGACTTCAGCACAGCCCAGCACATACAGACCTCGAAACATGAGAGCTTCCCACAGAAGTTAATTTGTTAAAACAAAATTGAATTTTTTAAAAAATAAAATTTCTATAAGCTTCTAAAACATATATGTATTCTTACACCTGAAAGTCATTCAACATGTGATAATCCATTAAATTGCAAGACACTTGTATTCTACACGTCAGGTAACAGATCAGATGAATCTCAGTATTTTAATCTTTCACTAGAATACCTAATAGTTTTGTGGGGTTTTTTCCAGACCAGGTTCTCCCCAGTGGCAGGAACTCTAATAAAGATACAATACTATAATATAGTAATATTGACAATAAAGTAATTTTCCACACAAGATTTTATGTTTCTACAATACCTTTTGCTCTCTAGAGGCAAAAAATATTAGACAGATGACTGACATAACAACTTTAGGTGGGATTTTATGAAACAAAAGGTACCTCAGTTTAAGCTGAAAATAAGCAAGTTTGATAGAGGTAGGTTTTAGATTTTAATGCCCGTTTCTCAAAAGAGGGATATTTCCTTTTTTGTAAATTAGCAAAAAGCTTTCAACATCTGCTGAGGCCATGTAGAAACCTGGCACTATCTATAGAGGCATTGAAAGAGGGCTGCCAAAACTTTTCTGCCTACTTCATCAGCAGTACTGAAGCGAGCATGTACCCAAGGTGTGTTAGGAAGTGATGTTCTTTTACTTCTGCAACACGGTGAATTCCCTCAGTGCCTTTCAGCACAGCATCACCAGGCTGGCAGTTTGCCATCTGGAAAACTGACATTTGCCTCCCCTGGGTCTGCTGAACAGTGCTGCTGCAAGATAGCATTCGTACCTCAAGAAAATGGAAAAGGGAGTAGCAACCCTGATGAGCATAAATAAGAGACACACTTATGTTTTCCTTTTAAATAGCTGGAACTCTTGGCCTTTCAGAGTGTTGTTATTCAGCATCCTTTACTGTAAAGGTGCTTTTGCATGAAAAGAACAATGAAAGTCTGTATTACATACTGTCTGTCTCCTGTTCCATCAGTCAAGCAATAGTTCTTTGAAGGACTAGTTTAGGTTTTGAAGAACTTATAACCTGAACCATTCAACCTTTTTTTTTTTTTTAAAGTTAGATATAAGGAACACATTGGAGTTTAAATCTGAAAATCTGCATTTCAAAAGGAGTAATTTCAGGAGTTCTCTTTGTGATACAACTGGAGTATAGTATAGCTGTAGAGCCAAATGTTGTGACCTTAGCCAAATGTTGGGTGAAAATTACTCCTTTGCAGAGCATTGATAGTTCTATTACCTCTTCAGGTCTCAAAATAAAATTGGAAGACATGGGTTGACATAATGAGTTAAGTGCTGGAAATAAAACTGTCATGATAAAAAAGCTTATGATGCAGACACTGTTTAACTCCACCTCAACAGTGACAAATTTAGCTCTGGATTAATCAGGCTATTTTCTCGTGCTTTCAAATCTACAACCTGTTCATCATTGCACAGATGCCAAAACTTCTTATACTTTATATTTGCCAGTCATCTAAATGAGATGTAAGTAGTTCATAAGATATGTTCTAGTTACAGAAAGAGAGTAAATTTGATCCTTAATACATCTTCATGTTTCAAATTCTTTGTTGAACTGGAAAAACTTCAGTGCACAGTTTACATTTTTTTGAGGAATATATCTTCTGCTATCTCTTTTGAGTAAAATGGGCAAGATTTAAAGGAAGAAGTGTTAGATCTTTATTAAACCAAAGTGCAAAATTTTTTTTTTAATATGAATCTTCTGAGTCTTTTATGGGCAAACTACTTAATATATTTTTCATTTCTCTACTATTCACCAAAAAAAAAAAAAGGAAAAAAATATTGTCTTCCATTTCTTAAACATGTTATATCAGCAAAAATGTTAAGCCAAACCATTTTAGCACACTCAGATGCAAAATGGTTGCATAATAATCTGGGTTTGTTTCCTTAGGGGGGAGCTGAAATGCCTTTTAGCAAATAAATATAAAACAAATATTTATTTTAACACAGAACCAGATCGTTGAAGTAAGTATAATTACCTAGTTGTATCCACTTACGTTGGTAGTCTACTCTTGTTTTTTTCTTGACGCTCAGATTTTTTTTTTTACACAGAGTAACCAAGTTGAAACATTTGTCACCCTGTTTTCAGGAAGTTGTGTTTTTTATTCTGAATCACCAAGTTTATCCCCTTATTTCATGAATCCATTGAGACCTTAAACTGAACTGAATTTCACAATGTCTTGTGCTTGGAGCTACCCTGCTAAGCTTCCTCAGAGATATCAGATGTTCTTTCTTTGTTGTGTTTGCAATGCAAAAGAATTTAATCTGGGTTAGGGATTAAGGACAAAGGTATTTTTAACTGGAAATTGTGCAGAGAACTGGAGCTTTCACCACATTTATTGAGCAGATTATCAGATATGTTTACATGGGAGCTTCATATCATTGCTCAAACAGACTTTTAGGAAGTGAAGAATGAACTGATCCATAGAATTTTTTAGACTGAGCTTTCTGGGGGGGTATTTGAGGCTTTATTTGGTTTGATTAGGGTTAATTAATTTGATAAATTAAAGTGTAAGGACTTTTCCACCTATTATTAAGTGACGAAAGGGAAATTAGTAAGTTTTCAGGAAAATATTTTAAGATAAATGTAGAAGCTGGCGGTCCCACTAAACCTGTTAAAGTGTGGTTTATTAACTGGTTATAAAGTTACAAATATGGGTAGCAGTCCATAATCTGGCCTTGAGTTCATTCCAAAATAACATCACTAATCAAAATTAAACCGCGTCTTTCCATGAAGACAGGTAGCTAGGCAATGCCTAACTTTGACTGTATGGGTAAAAGAATAGATAAAATTAGAGGTTAGAAATACTTACCACCCACACATTTATGAAGGAGGTACTCTCAAAAGCTTTATATCTTTTAAAAGTTTGTATCCTTCTATAACCAATCTTCCTTCCTTCCTTCCTTCCTTCCTTCCTTCCTGTTTCTGGCCCCTTCCATTTGTTCTTCTGTCCCTCACAATTTGGGAGATGAAGTCTATATTCATATATATGGATCAAGATCATCTGTATGAAGTTTAACACAGCCAAGTGTTGGATGATGCATTTCAGTCAACACACCCCCATGAACACTACAGGGTTGGGAAGAGTCACTGGAAAGCTGGCTGGTGGACAGGACTTGGGGGTGGTAATTGACATCTGGCTCAACATAAGCCAGCAGTGTGCCCAGGTGGCCAAGGCAACCAAGAGCTTCCTGTCTTGTATCAGGGGATCATCTCCCTGTACTCAACATTGGTGAGGCCACACCTCAAGTACCACGTTTAGTTTAGGGCTCCTTGCTACAAGGAAAACAGTGACGTGCTAGAGCATGTCCAGTGAAGGGCAACAAAGCTAATGAAGGGTTTAGAGCACAAGTCTTATGAGGAGTGACTGAGGGAATTGGCGTAGTTTAACCCAGAGGACACTGAGGATGCTTATCTCTCTATATACGTACCTGAAAGGAAGATTTAGCCAGGTGGATCTTGGTCTCTTCTCCCAAGTAACAAGCAATAGAACAAGAGGAAATGGCCTCATGTTGAGCCAGGGGAGGTTTGGATAGGATATTAGGAAAAATTTCTTCACTGGAAGAGTGGTCAGGCATTGGAACAAGCTGCCTAGGGAGGTGGTGGAGTCACCATCCCTGGAGGTGTTCAAAAAACATGTAGACCTGGCACTTCGGTACATGGTTTAGTAGACACAGTGGTGTTGGGTTGATGGTTGGACTTGATCTTAGAGGTCTTTTCCAACCTTAAGGGTTCTATGATACCATGATTCTGTATAAGGAGAGGCTATTGCACATGCTGACACTGAAAACTGTTGCCCAACATGCGCCTTTGGGCTGCTTATGAAAATTTAAATTTTTTGAGAAGAATAACTTCTGGATGTAAAAGAAAAAGAAAACTAAAACAAACTTAAAAAAAAAAGAAACAACAAAACAATCCAATATACCCACACAAAAAACAAAACCAGATTAGGAAGAGGTTCTTTACTGAGAGGTTAATCACTGGAACAGGCTCCCCAGGGAAGTGGTCACAGCACCTAGCTTGACTGAGGTCAAGTGTCTGAAGGATGCACTCAGTCGCATGCTCTGACTTGGAGCCAGGAGTTGGACTTAATGATCGTTACGGGTCACTTCTAACTCAGTATATTCTATGATTCTATGATTCTATAATTTTTACACAGTAAATCAACAATTGGAGAGAAAAGTGAGAGCACTTGTTCAATACCATGCCCAAGAGTGACTTTTCATGCTTCTAGGAAGTTCATGAAATGTTCAAACTTGTAAGAGGCATGACCGCATGACATGGGAACACTTGAAACTGTATGGCTTTCGTTAAGTGATCAACTAATAGTAACACGTTCATTTAGGAGTTCACTTTGTCAGTATCAGTATTTTCCTTAGAGTCCTCTCACTACTGCTCCAGTCTGCTTTGTGGTACTTTGTTAGCGAGAAGGCAGGAGAGCAGCACCCCTGCAGAGGATGCTGATATTGCGCTGTGGATGGTCAGGAGGGACATACTAATGAACAGTGCATCTGGCACTCTCTCCACTGAAGCGTGACTATGTCAGTGTTGTGAGACACTGTGTGCCTCATTATACCCTCCGTGCGTGCGTGCACACGAGTTTCCAATCCTGCTCTCTTGATTTCAGCTTTTTAGAGCTTGGATGTACTAATCAGATTCCAAATACTGGCCTTTGCTTCAGCAATCACTGCCTCAAAAGAAGGAAAGTGACAAGGCGGAATGATCTTTACCATAGGGATGGAGCATGCTATGGAATCTATAAATGGCACAGCCAGGATGAATAGTATCATTGTACTGGATTTTGCAGACAGTGCCAGTTACCACAGTCAAAAGGACATTGGAGTAAAGCAGTTAATAAAAGAGAAAGGAGGAGGGGGAAAGAGGTAGTGTTGAAAATCATGGAACTGAGAACATTGAGGCTTAAACGCTTTTTTCTCAGACAATGAACTGTCTGCATCAAAGTTAGTCCAATAGCATTTAGCTTTGTGTCTGCTTCCACTGTACCTGGTCACTGGATAAATAATGAATAGTGAGTGCAGACAGAGCTTACAAGGGCTCTATTATTCCCACAGTTTAAACTCTTCATTTAATAGAAAGTACACAGGAGAGGAAGAAAAAAAAAATTCCAAAGGTTCTAAGAAATAAAGACACATTGACAGGCCAGAATGGTAAAAAATACCTTACAGGGAAAAAAAAAAAGTTTCTGTGCTACCTTGGTTTATTACAGTAATAATTAGCACAAAAGTGTTCTATAGCATTTTTTCATCCGAGGAGCTCAAAGCAACTTATAAACTGTTAATTAACGGTGAAAATCCCTAAAATATTTTATGTGATCTGTGAGAATATTCTATTAGTTCTCTGAAACTTGAGCCCTTAAAGGATTCTGCTGAGCCTGAAACCTTTAACCCAAATGGCAGACTTTTACAGGGTGATACCACAGATAGTGCAGTCATTTCTAACTTAGCTGCAGATAAGCATCTTTTAAACAGTAAGGGGAAGGAAAGAGAACTCATTCTATAGGCTGTGGTTTAGGAGTGCTTCCAAGTGTCATTTTTTTGACTTAGGAATTTAGTCTCAAAACCACACCAAAAACAGTACTAGGCAAAAAGACTGAATTGATGGCTCCTAATTACCAACTCTATTCAGTTCAGATTTCCACCCCTCCTCAGTGTTTTGCATTCTCTTATTTTTCTTCTATGAATAAACTGCACGTGTATGTAACATATGTGTTTGTGTGCAAGGAAGGAAAAATATCAGTCTTTGAGATAGCTGAGAACACAGCTTGTAGCAAACAAAAGTAACACCTCAGGACTTCACGATGAGGACCATATGCTCAAATAAAGTTAAATGTGTTGTCTTCATGGATTGTGGTATTTCCTCATGCCACCATCTCTGCTCTGCCAGTTTTCACGTGTACATTTTTAGAATAGGACAGCGTCCCCACATATTTTCCTATGCTATACTCAGAATCCCTTTAGATGCTGGAAAAATTAGCACTGACTAATTTTGTGTGGCTTTGGAGCTCAGGTTTCAGTGAAAATCAAGACACATCCTTCAGGTGGATGGATTTAACTTCCTTTCATTACTGTGGGAATGAGGCATGGGAGAATTATTTATGCCTCACAGTGTCTTTGAAAACCTCCCCAAACTGACTTATTCTATTAGTTGTTTTGGAAGGAAAACCCACTCCCTCCTCCTTTTACTCTTTGCTACCATTCTTTTAGGAAAGATCTACTAGATAAAGTCAGGAACTATACTGAAGAAGAAAATATTTTTTCACTTTTAAAGTTCAAAGTTACTTTGACAAGGAAANAAAAAAAAAGAAAAAAGAGCTGCCACTGGAAGAAATACTGTAAAAAGCTTTACAAAGCCTGTAAAAGAAGCAGACAGCTTCTCTTGACAACAAGTACACAATTGTTATAATGCATGAATTGTACTGGTGCACATCTAACCGTTTGCAAGTTCTGTGAGCAGATCCCTCTCTTGCCCTTTTGACAAATGTTATCATTTCCCAAGGAGCACTATCTCTGCTGCAATCTGCACTTAACTCCTCACTGACAGGTCTCCTGTCCCCACTGAGCATGTGCAGTGCCATTTCGGGTACTGTCCTGTGGCCTTCCCTCTGCATCTATTGACAGATCTGAACTCTTCTGTTATCTCAAATAGCCAACAGCAGGACCTGTCATTGAAGCAGAGAGGCTGCGTATATCTGAGCTACTATCAAGCAGCCCCTTTATTTGTCCAATGACAGCGTCTTGTGATAAATGTTTCAGAAATGACATTTGAGATGACAGGGGAGGAAAACTCTTAAGTAAGAGACTACAGCTCCCAGAGTCTCCTGAGAGCCACTGCTGCCAATCAAGGAGAAATATTTACAAAGATTAGAATGCAGGCAGTCCAAAATCAATATATTAGAGGCCACAAAACCTCTCCAATTAAGAAAAAAAAAAGACACACCAATACAAAAAACCTGCACAGTACTGCAAGGTAACCTAGGATCAAAGAAATTTGAGGAACTTCTAAAGCCAATGTTAAATTTGGGATTGGGAGGAAAGTCTGTGATCAAACTTTATAGGAAAAAAGAAACTCACACAAAACTGGAAGAAAGGAGAAGTAGAAGAATTAAATCTTTACCAAAGAGTTGAAGTACGGTAGCTGACTAATAGCATATGCCCAAAGAATGTATGGCATGACCATGTCCTCGTGACATGGGCAGAAAGTGAAGTACAGGTGTGCTGCCCCATCAGATAACCATACTTTTCTGCAACATAAGCTAATTCTCACTGTTTACCAGTTTAAAGCTATGCAATCATTTACTTTGGCTTTCCATAAAATAAATACATTACAAAGTCCAATCTGAAATTGCTGGTATGCGTGGCAAGTGGGAAGATACTTTAGACAGCTAACAACTCATTCTTAGATGTTTATTTCTGTTGTTTCTTTTTTCCATCTAGTTTATATACAGTGCTGCAGGATAACTGGCATTAATAACCTGTTTGGATAATAGCTGATCCTTAGCACACATGAATCATACATTCTTCTCACATTTTGGAAAAGTGGCATGTATATATATATAATGGGAGGAGTTAAACTGAGGTAGAAAGAAAACAATAATTAAGCAGAGTAATGGGAATGGAAATGAGGAAAAAGTGGAGAAAACGGAAGGGAAACTCACCTTCCAAAAGCTGTGAAGTGTTATAGTTCTGTTTGCATATGATACCTCAAATCCCTTGGCAGAGGTTAATAGGAGAGAGAAAAGCTATGATAATTGGTGTCTGTCATGGACAAGATTTCTAAGTGAAAGAATAACCGAAAAGTTCTCCTGAAGGGCAGATTAAAAAAAAATTAACATTCCAGCCTGGGTAAAGAAATAAGGTCTCCCCACAGCCCCAGTGGAGTGACTGGAAGAGAGAGCAACTATACTAAAGAAAGGAACAAAAGAAACTCCCTTGGGCAACACAGACCAAAGTTAAGAAAGGCCAAGTTAACTGAGATTTTGTGGTAGTTAATGAGGAACCTGATTGCTAAATATGCTTTGTTATTTTATCTTTCTTTTTCTAACCTGTTCCCAAATTTTCAGCTAAATAGTCAGTTTTTACTTTATTAACTACTCACATTTTTTGTATCAGATTATCTGTTAAGACTGAATAACAAATTAAATTCTTCAGGACTGCCCATTATGTGAACCAATCTAGCCTATCAATGCAGCACCTAACACCCCCAGTGAACTGTGGGTTGAGCAAGAATGGGGTGCATTTATGTCCCAAGGGGCTGCACTTTGGGGTTTGAGTATTGCACACACCTGGCTATAGATGGAGACTTTGCTGTCTGAGAATATGCACATGGGCTGGGATGTCATCCAGACTCTCCTTAGTGAAATCACACTTCTTCAAATAGCTTTTTATTTTGATTTGAAGACACTGAGAGATGAAGAACATACCCATATACAAGTGCTGTTTAAGCACTTGAAGCTTATTGTGCCCTTTCCCAATGGATTTTATTAACCTTGGTTTCATTCTAGTAAAATGATATTGTTATTAAAAGACCTCTCAGTACTGCTTTCATTAAGATATACTCCCAAACTACTCTCTCTTTCTCTCTGCAAGGTATTTCCGAGAGCTTTCATGACACCTTTTTTATGATTCTCCTCTGTGCACTCATGTTTTTCCAGTGGTCCTCCTAGGAAGTGCTGTAGAAACACAGTAGACTCCAGGCTAGGGCAGACTCCCACAGCAGGGCAGCTGGGTCATCATACCAACCACCTCAGAGACCGGAAGGAGGAAGGTAAGAGGCTGTGAGAAAAATGCTCTTCTTCCCAGCCTGCCAGTTTGGCAGGGCCTTGGAGTGTAAAGCAAGCTGAATTACATCCCCATCTGCTAAACTGGTGTGTACCATATTCTTGAAAGTCACCTCCAGTGGAGCTATTCCTCTTTGATGAAACGTACTTATTCCAGAGAAACAATAGATCTTTACCTAGTGTCATTATGGAAAATGTCAGGCATAGCAGTGGCCACAGAAGGGAGCAGATTTAAGATTAAGGTCATCTAGAAATGACAGCCAGATCAACAGTCCATTCAGGTTTATATGCCAGCCATATTTATTCCAACAGGGTGGGCATTTGTATGGGCTTTCTGTACTGCTTTGCTCTTAATGAATATTCCGCGTGCAGAGTCACTAAAGAATCAGCCTCTTATATCAGTCTGAAAAATAATGGACTTTACGTCCTTCATTCCTCATTTACCTTTTGTTTGTATGTAGCATAGCCAAGCACAATCTGTGCTTTGGGAAAGCAGTATATTTTCTGTTCTGTTAAATCCAAAATTATTTCTGAGCTATCAACAATGAAAAAAAAAAAAAAAAGAGAGAACAGTATGCACATGAGGAGGGAAGTACTGAAATATGTGAACACCATGAAGAAATACGTCTTCTTATAAACAATAAAAGATAATATTGTCAAGATTTCCTTATGCAAAATAGTCTACGTTTTTAGATGCAGGGTCACCCTGATAAATTTCACTCCACAAAGCAATGCTCTACAAATGGATAAGAGCTTGGAAATGGGAGTTTGGATGAAAGAGGTACATCAACGATATTAGAGTCCCAACTTAAAAGCTTTACTGTCATGGCTCATCTCATTAATCTAGTATATACGTTTCATTAATATTTTTTTCCCCTTACTGTGCAGGACTGATGTGATTCTATCTATTATAGTGATTTAACAAAGTGATTGTGAAATTATTTTGTAACCATGAAATGGTTCAGTTTCAGTTTTCTGTTGTAGTAGGAAAACAATGTCTGGTTATTCCATTGACTTTCAGCAAGGGAAAAAAAAAACCAAAAAAACAAACAGAATTATGTGCAATACTAATTTATTTCTTTGTGAAAGTTAGATTTTTTTTTCCTGTTCCATATCAGAACAAACCTAACAATGTTTTCATGACAGATCAGAAGGTGACAGAGGGGTAGTTAAGCAGCCACATGGCAGTTGGAAGATTGCTCTTCATAGAGTTCCTGAATGTACTTTGAGAAATTATGGCTTCCCAGTAAAAAATATAATAAATAATAAATTGTTTGCTGTATATATAGTTCTATCTTTGTGGCTCAAATAGAGATTACTTCCTATTTGAAGCCTAACTATTTAGTTTAACCCAGGCTGAGACAGAGCATTTCTATGTAACTTTTCAAATGGAATATTTTTAATTTTGCCTAAGGTTGGAGCTTGGGACGCATATAGTTGATAAGAAGTCCCAGCTTCTTTCTTTTTATGAAATGTGACTTAGATTGCTGACTATCCAAAAGTCAAAATTTCTAATCTCTGGTCCTTTTCTTTCAAGAAAAGAAAATCTGATCTTCCAGTAGCACTAGGAAGCAGTTAATTTGGATCGAAAAGATTTGTTACAAAGCCTGCTTTGCCTCCAACACGGAAACTAGAGCAGGGCAATGACAGCGCTTATGCACAGCAAGAAGACTTGAGAGGCAACAAAGAGCTTTTCAAACTCACTTATTCGGTTGACAATTCTTTTAGCAAATGATGCAGCTGCACAGATTTTTGAGGGGAAAAGATGATGTAGCAAAAAAGGTCAATGAGGACTGTAACCAACTGCTGAGTCTTACCCAGTGATAAACAGGGAGATATTGATTCTCAGGAGGGAAAACAATGTTCTCATTTGATTACAGTGTTGCAAAAAAAAGTTTCCCCATAAGGTTTACTGAGATCCAGGATAAAAACCTGGTTTTCTATAGTTATTTTGTTTCTCCTAAAGAGGACCCCTTTAGCTACAGCTTTCTTCTCCTCTGAAGCCAGCTTAGTGATAAAACAATAAAAAATGATGACACAAATATTTCCATAATTGATATAACCTATCATATGCTAGCCTTTATTATAATCAAGTTTCCTTTCCTGTCTTCAGTGGGAAATGCATGACAGCTGACTCAAGGCTTCCTCTGGGAACTGGGACATTATTTATGATGTATAACATAAGTGCTTTGACACAGGACTTCTGAAGCCAGGACCAGCTTGAAATCACATAGGAACTGCTACTTTCCCTTCCTCCTTCCACTTGCACTGGATGAAATTTCACCAGTTGGACTTGATGTTGGTTTTCCCTGTCAAGGCTGTGGCATGTGGCAGAGTGTGGTTGTCTCACAGGCTACATACAATGTAAAATTATACATTAATAACTATTATAGCAACCTATTTGATTTTACTAAGAACTAGACCCTGCTAATGAGGCTTTTCCTGTCCTGGTGCTAATACTTTCAGAGCTAGCTTGGGAATTTTTGCATGTTTTGCCATGTCCATTGTGATTACTCTCACCCCAGCAGACACCAGCTGTCATTCAGCAGACAAAATACACGTTTGGAGCACATTTTTCTGAGGTGAAGATGATAGGTGGGATTTCATCCACAAATAAAGTCATACGAAGATGCTTTATTTTACTGAGAGAACATAGAACATGTGATTAAAGCAATAGACCAGAACACACTTCAGGCATTATCTTTCTTAGACATTGGAAATACTTTAGCCCTGCTACAACACTCCCAGTCTTCTGCTTTTTAAAAATAAAATATGTGATGCCTTTCCTTTCTCTATGACACTGTTCCTCTTCACCTGATCTGCTACAGCTATTTCCATGGTCACTTTGTGCTATGGTATAACCCCAGCCAGTAACTAAGTACTACACAGCTGCCCAGTGAGACCGGGGAGAAAATCAGAAAAGTAAAACTAACAAAAACCCTGGATTGAGATAAAGACAACTTATAGGTAAAGCAAAAGCCACAAACAAAGCAAACCAAGGAATTAATTCCCTACTTCCCAAGGGCAGGCAGGTGTTCAACCATCCCCAGGACAGCAGGACTCCATCATGTGTAACAGTTACTTGGGAAGACAAACACCATCTCTCCAAAGTTCTCCTCCCTTCTTTTTTTCTTTCCCCAGCTTTATGTGCTGAGCATGATGTCATATGGTAGGGAATATCCCTTGGTCAGTTGAGGTCAGCTGTCCTGGCTGTGATTCCCCTGAACTTGTGCAGTCCCAGCCTACCTGCTGGTCGGGTAGGGACAGAAGCAGAAAAGGCTCTGTGTAAGCACTGCTCAGCAGTAGCAAAAACATCTCTGTTTTATCAACCCTGTTTTCAGCACAAATGCAAAACATCATGCTAGCTACTATAAAGAAAATTAACTCCATCCCAGCCAAAACCAGCATACCCTGTAAATCAGTGACGAGATGAAAGTAATCCCTAGGCTTCTAGGATCATTTTTAAGGTTCTTTATTTGAATGATCCCTATCACAGCATTGCCAAAGAAGTAGCTTGCAATCGGAGGCAGTTAAGCCAGAGGCTGCTGGAGATGACCTGGTCCCCAAAGGCTGTACTCCTTACAATAATAGAGGAAGTTTCTGCAGCACCTCCATAGAAAGGTATGGGAACTGAGTCAATGCCCAGAGCCTTCCTTCTTCTTTTACTCAACATGTCTTTTAAGTCCTCTTAGATATCTCCCATGGAGGAATGGGATTTATAAAAATCTTCTGAAACTTTCCACCTAGAACTTCCTAAATTAGAGACTTTTAAATTAGACTTTTAAATTAGAGACTTTTAAATTATTTTCTTGTGGAAAGAACTGCTGAGGTACATTAGGTTCAAGGTGAAGAAATTATTGCATCCTACTCATTGTTATACTTGGAATCAGAATAACTTCTTGCCTCAGCTTCCCTGGTGATTACTATAACTGGCAATATATTAAAAACTTAGCCTGAGTATTTCTATGCTCCCATGCATCCTGACCTTCGATCAGAACTTCAGACATAATTAAATGCTTCATAAAAACAATTGAAATATTAACTTTAGCCTCAACTTGGGGCCCTACCAGTTATTTTGGCAATCCCACAAGGGAAGAATTGCTTTCTGAAAGTGACTTTACCAGAGTGAATTTAAGACTAGTCAAAATAGGGAAATGCAGAACAGCTCATGCTGAGATACACCATAGATCAGAAAGAAAAAAAGTCACTGCCATCAAATCCCTCACAACGTTACCACTACTCATTGGCTTTTTTATTACCTCTTTACACTGTTGTGTAAAATTTGAGTGTATAAAAAAAAACTAGCTGTGGATACTCCACAATGTTCAGTGATTTATTTTTCTTTTTAAAAAAGATTTTTAAAATTTCTTAAAAATAAATGGTTTGAGGTCATGGAAGCAGTATCTGCAGAAATGTAGATTAGGGTTAGTGTAAGAGGCCGAGAGATATTTTTCCAAAACTCTGCCTTAGCCATTGGAAATCTCGTTTGAAACATGCTGTACTTTGTGTGTCTGCCTTTCTCAAAGATCACACAGAAGTCAATATAACATCATACCAAGAGCAGATCAACATGTGTCTTACCTGTCAAGGCTGTCAAGTCCTTCACTTAGTTTTATTACTGCAGCAGTTGAGTCAATGTGTGAAAACACTAAGAGCATGAGTTCATTCATGTATGTGCTAGATGATCGTATTGTGACAATGCTTTCTTTAAGTTAAAGCCAAATATTCTTCAAAAATGCTTTCCTCAGTTCCAATAGGCAATGAACTCCTTTCATTCATAGTGTGTGTTGCCCCCACAACAGAAAATGAAAACACTGTAATAATAAAATAGAAGTATTAGTCAGGTCCAATAGGCTCTCTGTAGAGTAACACTGAGATTTAATTCCCTTTTCAAACCTGTATTATAGCCAAGTTTCCGGGCAGTTTCCCAGATTGATTAGTGTTTCCCAGGAAAGAGGAAGAAGGCTTTTTTCAGACGCTCACCAAGACGTTATACAAAACAGTGAACATTTTTAAAGTCACGAGTGCCTTCAATAAGATGCAAACCCTAGATGAAATGTCTGATTATAAAAAGATATATTTACATATATTTTAATGGCATTTAAAATAATTAAAACAAGAGCACTCATTTATTCAATCAGACTCTAATTTGAGTACATGCATATTTTTTGAAAACAGGTTTAATTTTTTTATATTTTTTACCAATAGATGGTGCTAGCAAATTCTGCATTTACCAAAATACCTGCACCCATTTTACTGAGCTCAAGCCATAACAATCTTCTGGAACTGCTAGAGAAAAACAGTCTATCCATGTGCCAATTAAAATAGGAAATGCCAGCTCACCGACACTCAACATTTTACATATTGAAATGGCTAGTAGAGCAGCAAAAAGCCATCAGTAACTACCCACAGCAGAACATATACACTATGCAAATGAGAAATCTGCTGTTCTTACTCTTCCAATGTATTTCCAAAATTTCTGGAATAGTCACGTTACATATTAGAGTTATTAGGGTGCAAAAAGTATGCTGTCTTCAGTCAAATTAGCTCTTTCATCAGTCTTCAGGAGAGTACAATGAAAACTCAGTGTCTTAAGCCCAAATCCTGCCAAGATTTGTGCACACACTTCACTTTACACCAAACAGTTCTGCCAAAGTCAATCAAGATGTTCACAACAGGTAGTTAAGCAGATCTGTGTTTTTCTATGAGTTTGGAGGTATAAGTGGTGTCTGGAGCATTTGAAAACAAGTGTAGTGTCTCCCCATGGAAGTGACTTTTGTGGCCTTTGGGAGGATGCATCCAGCATGGAGGATATTTTTTCAATATCCCACCTACCTAGACATCTAGAAAAATGACATTCAAAAGTCACTGTTTACTTGTTTCTGTTCTCTGGCTCAGTATGTTTTGTATGCATTCAGAGAAAGTGTATTTAAGGTCCATGCAAGTGCAGTTTAAAAAAAGAACAAATTAATAACGGGTAGAAACAATCCTCTTCATTTCCAATTTCCTCTAAAAGCTTTGGTATCTCTAAAGAAACCCCAAAGAATGTTTCCAATATCTCACTGTCAACATCTTTATTTTTCATATTACTTGCAGACATTCTCAAAATATTTTAAAATGATTGATACACTGCTGCTCCAAGGAGTAAAGTTTTGGTCCTGTGCTCCCCAGTTCATTTCCACATGTAGTACACTCTTCAGTGTGAACTGGCTTTACACAACATGGAAGTCAACCTTCCAGAATAATGGAAGAATTGCTGTTTACAAACCATGAGCTCCTGGGGATTTTAATTACTTGCAATTTCCTTCTATGGCCTTCACTGTTTTTGGGGACCATAAAACCAAATTTCAGACTTCCAAAATTTATTTTATACATATATATTTTAAGTTTGTTGTGTTTGTTCAGCCTGGAGAAGAGAAAGCTCTGGTGAGACTTTATTGAGGCCTTAGTGAACCTAAAGGGGCCTGCAGGAAAGATGGAAAGGGAATGCTTATAGGGAATGAAGTGATAGAACAAGGGGCAATGTGTGTAAACCAAAGATGGTAGATTTAGATTAGATGTTGGGAAAAAAATCTTCATTATGGGTGTGGTGAGACACAGAAAAATATAAAAGTAAAATATAAAAGTAATAAATTTTGTGGATTAGAAATAGCATAAGGTTGTTTCTGGATCTCCCTGGACTTTCTTTCCTGATTATGTCAAAGGCCCATGCGTTGTGCAGGGAGTTTGAGAGGACCATTTCCACTGTCATTATTGTCTCCTCAGTAAGAACTGTTTCTCTTGTAGAGAATCAGTGATCATAGCAATACCTAGATATTTTCATCTGTAAAGCAGAACTGTTCAAGAGAAAGCCAAGCCAGCAGCCCATGATCTCTGTTTCATAAGGTCCCTTACAGAAGAGTACTGAGAAGATGCTTCACTCGACTGTACTCACCATGTATAATGAACAAGGCTCGTAAGGTGCTTGTGAAAGAAGATGGTGCTATGAAAAAGCACTTGTTTAAGAATATTTAAATGTTCTTTCAATAGAGATATGACTCCATAATAGAATACAAATATTTATCCCTGAATTGGAACATTGCTACCTTTTCTCACCGAAGTCCAAGCATCAGGTTTGCTCTCCCATGAATTGGCATTGTTGCTGTCACTTGGCAGAGAAACAGAGCACACAATGCATGACTTAAATTATCCTAGGTTGTGTGGTGATTCAACACTGAACAAAATAGCTGCTTAAACATAAAAATTAAAACTAGATCTCTCGTCAGCAGTATCAACATTCAGACCCTTCACTATGGAACAATCTCCATAAATAGT
>VZTU01025165.1:1710-40904 GCA_013400835.1 Zapornia atra | reverse complement strand
GCCCAATGAAATCTCCCCATGGTTGTCCTTTGAATTCTTTATTTCAGGCTTCTGTTGCATTCATATTTAATCAGGCTTCTTACTTTTGTATATGCAAAGGAAATTTTAAATAAAATATGCTCTATAGAAAGGAAAAGGATCCATTAGCTCAATTCCAAAGCAGATTATTAAAAATTCAGAAAACACCTTGTCTGCAATGGAGTTAATTGTAATAATGTCCTGTCAAAAAGATTGACTACCACCACCTTCTGCCAAGAAGCGACTCAAAGCACCCAGTATTTAGATATTTAACTAATAAGAGCAGTTTTATCTCAGTATTACTAAATATTTTACCTAGTTTTAATGCATACTAATTATCCTCTGCAGCTTAATCATTGTCATTTGTAGCTGGCTTAAAAAGGGAAATGAAGGGTAATGCAGAAGCATAAACTTAACTTTCAGTATCAAGGTGTTTTAAAAAGAACCATATACCTTCATTAACGGACTGGTTTGCAGACCAGAGTCCTCACTAGATCTTCACACATGTACCATTGGAAGTCTTTCTCCACTGTCTTCGATCAAGTTAGAATGGGCATCCAACACTTCCTATCTTTCACAGAAACTTGAATAGACCACAGGGAATCATCTGGAGTGCTAACCATCAGTTTCTCTTCAGACCTGCACTAAAAGTCAACTTTCCAGGTTCTAAGAAATCATCTCAGAATCATCTCTCACCAAATCCCTTATTTTCCTAATGTGCACTGGAGGGTAATCAGACAGTGTTGTTTATCCTGTTTTCCTCAGATAATTTGCCTTTAAGATATGTAGCAATTATCAAAGAAGAAACTTCCTCTTCATCTGGCTACAGTATGGAATTCCCTCTGTCTTCAGTAGTTTAGAAATTTAACTTTGAGAGGATAGAGCCATATCTAATACTTCTCTGACCATGCTGTCATCATGCTGTAAGAGCAAATATCCATGAAAGACTCATGCTGCACATCACTGAGTACTACCCAATTTAAAAATTAGGAGGGTGGCTAGGTCCTGGCTGTAGACAGGACGGAGGATAGAAATATCACAGATTTATAGATGGATTTAGATACACTTCATGACCCTCTCACACTTCTAGATTTGGAAACAATATGCAAGTTTCTTGAAGCTGACAAATCCTATGACTGTAGAAAAAGGAGTGGAACAAAAGCATGATTTATTTTAGATAAAACAACCTTTTAGTAAAGTTTTACTGACATTGGACCAACTTACAGTAATATTCAGAATTTTTATAAATGAGCTATTCATATACTAGGCATTCTAAATCACAGCCATTGTCTGATTTCAGGTTCTTGGCATGCTTATGTTAATCAATAATTAAATTACAAGATTCAATCTTTTTTTCTAAGGCTTAATACATTGTCCATTAGTATTTGGTATTTATGAAGAATATTTTGTCTTTTAGTCAAGAAATTTAACTCAGAACCATCATGTATTGTGACTGGCATCTAGTCTTGATGCCAATCTATAACTACATTTCAGCACTCTACTGAACAGCTCTCTGCTTAGATCAATCTGTTGTGAACCATGTATTTATTTCTTAAGATGAAAAGTTTTTATTAAATGGAATGGTTCTTATAAAAAGGAGGAAGTCTCATAAATTGTAGACTGAATATTGAATGCCATTATATTTATTTTAATTTTCTTAATTAAACTGCATTGCTCTTTAAGGAATGAGGTAGATGCTTGAAAAATGTGTTCTTCTGTATCGAACAATCCATATAGTTCACGAAATTTATGTTTTACAGGGGGAGACACTGCTAATAACTCTATCAAGTTAGCAGAGCAGAAGTATAGCATTTATTCTAAAGCAGAAATATAATCATAATCTGTCACCAGCTTCTATAAAGTTTTTAGTAAAGCTTTTCAACTCCTCTCAGTTCTTCCTTTGTAATAGCAGAATAACACTACTCACATTTTTGTAAAAGCTTGGATATCTACACACAAAAAAGAAACAGAGGAAGTAAATATTGTATCATAATCTATGTATCTGCAAAATATTTTGTCTTAGCACATAACTTTTTTTTAATAGTAAATCAAATACACCTACTAAAAAACAAGCCAGCAATTTTTCATTATTACCCAAGTTCATTATGTGGTTAAACTTTTTCTTCCATATGAATTAGTAAGGGTTTGCTTTTTCAAATACCTTTTATACTGCAATTTTCTATTTCTTTTTACGGCCTTAATTAGTACATAATTTGAGAGATAACACATAGGGTGTGTTTGTTTATATCCTTTTAAGAAAATTAAAGGAAGCAGGTTAAAAGAATTTGACATATTGACTTATTTATTTTTTCTTCTTTATATTTGCCAGCAAGGAGATCCAAATATTTCTTCTTTTCAGTGCATTACTTAGAAAGTTGAAAATACATAAAGGTAAAATGCCTTGTCTGAAATGGAGTTGATTGTAATAGCGTCCTGTCAAAAAGATTCACTACCACCACCTTCTGCCACAGAAGCAACTCAAAGCACCCCGTATCTAGATATTTAACTAATAAGAGCAGTTTTATCTCAGTATTACTAAATATTTTACCTAGTTTTAATGCATACAAATCTACACACAAAAAAAATGCATAAAAGTATTTCAGTACTACTTTGTTTTATTCTGTTAACATATCATATTATAATATTATAGGCTGCCCAGGGAGGTTGTGGAGTCTCCATCTCTGGAGATATTCAAGACCCATCTGGACACAATCTGTGCAATATGAGCCAGGGAGCCTGCTTTGGCAGGGGAGTTGGACCTGATGATCTCTTGAGGTCACTTCCAACCCCTATGATTCTGTGATTCTGTGATCATCCCCACAAATACTGGTTCCACTAGTTTAATTAAAATTTTTCTGTGCAGCATCACGATCAGTTTGCACTACTTTTTCTTTTTTTTTGTCTTTATTTTAATTTGATCAGTTACAGAACCTTGTAAACCTGAAGATTAACTCAGTGAAGAAGAAAACAGGACTGTCTTAGATTAACAGATTCAGCATTTGTGGGGTGGTACTTGTCAAACAATCATCACAAGATCAAGACAGAAATTTCCATAAGAAATCATTACCTGTGCTAGGTATATTGTCTATAGGTGTCGTGCTAGGTATATTGTCAAAAAGGGCAGTCTGCCCTTTTTGAGCCTGCCTTTTTTGAGAAATCTAAATTAATGTAAAATAAAATAGATTTTTTTTGAGAGACAATCTTTTTAATATTTATCATAGACTACTTATTCGGCACCCAAGGAAATCATTCACAGTCACTGTTGATATCAGTGACAGGTGGAATTAAGACTTGTGATCCATTAAGGTCTAGAGGTTAGATAAATAAGTAAAAAGTAATGTTTATAATTTTAGTAAATATTTAAGTAAGATGAAAAAGTCTTGTTTCTTATGTCACTGTATTCCTATCTTAGTTATGTCTTTCAGCATCTGTACCATCTACATGCTTACTGCCTATTCTTAACTACATTAATTTAGCTGATTTTATCTGATATTTGAAAGCTTATTACTAATCCTGTTATTTTTCTTGTAAACTGACAATATTTTCTATCATAAAAGCGGTAAGAAATTCCTGTATTCAATTTTTAATAATAGTCTCTTAATTCCTTATCTTTTATTACACTTGTTTTGTCTTTCCACACGCTTTGTCTCTCTGATTTTTTGTTCTACACAAACATGACAAATTTACAAGACTATTACTTAGTTACTGTCACAGAATTGTGGATGCGAAATTCTTGTAACTTTTACCTGTGATTACTAATTCTTTTTAAATTTTAGAATTCATTTTTACCTTAAAAATACCAGCAAACGTACATAAAAAGCCATGTTCCATAGCTCTTTGAATTTTTCTGTGCCACTTCTTTTCCAGATACTGCTTGACTGGGTGGTCTTTTCCTGCAGAACATCTCATATCACAAACAATAGAATCTTTTATGAACAGCAATGGCAAACAGTTTTTACCACCACAAAAGAGTAGCTGAGTCCATTGTAGAAGAGGGAATGAACACTTTTTGACACAGTCTGTCATTACAACATTTCGCATTAGGGCACCTTCGTTCCAGACGTATAGAGGCATTTAGTATTTCCATCATGTAGTACTGAAATAAAACTAAAACCCACACTTTTTTTGGCTGTAAACTGTAATCAACTGTCAGTAAAGAGCTCATATTACCAGTTTCTGATAATTGTATTCATTCTTCTTTTGTTTATTTGGTACTGTAGACATATTTTATACATAAATGTATAAACCTACATACATGTTTTTCTTAATTTCTAGGGTTTGTTTTGTTACAGGAAAGGAATCCATAAGTAGATATGTTGAGCTGCCATTATGAATATTTGTTTTACATTAGTGGAAAGAAAAAGCATGCAAATTTTCAATGCACATAAAGCCTGAGGAAAAAAACCCACAATACTTAGAGTAATTGTCAAGATTTAGGGATTTGCTTGAGTCTTTAGCTTCTATAAAGATTAGAGGAACAGGATTTTTTAAGTTTTCAGTAGTAGCTTACCCTACTATACAAGTCAGTTAAAACAGATACAGTAATAACATATGACAACAAAATGAAACAGCAGAATGCTAAATAAAAGTGCCATAATTGAGTACTAAAAACTTTCTTAAAAATTTTTTAAACACTTTACGTCACTAAAGTCTCTGGGTATAATGAACAGCTAATGTCATCTCAGAACTTGCATCCTTTACATTTCTAATAAACAATATTTATGCAAGTATAGATATGTACTCCACATTCTTCTAAATCAAATGCTGTCCTGGTGAGTTATTAAGAAGTTTGGAAATGTGTTTTGTAAGGTCATAAAACATTTCCAGTCTGTTTCTTATAGCTACAAAAAGAATATGCACTTAGATCATCATAAGATTTTATATTTACAGAAATATTTGCATCCTTTTGATACTTTAGTTACATTGCTATTGTGGCATAAGATTCTAAGCTGTATTAAAAACACATTACATATAATATTAAACTGTTATGAGCAAATAAGCAATTTTTCTTATGCTTTTCATTCATGATGGAAATTATGCATTTCAAAGTTTTTCACAACATAAATCTGCTGCATAACTAGATTTGATAGACATACAATTGAAACAGACTGCTTTTTATGCATACATGCAAATAAAAAGGTGCTATGCTTAATTTATAAATTAAATTATTAAATAATAAAGGATAATTTTATATCAGAGCCAAAAGTATGTACCCTTTAAAAAAATAAATTATTCTCTTCATTTCATTTTACATAAGAAAAAGAAAAATTACTATTTCACACCTGGAACAACTTTACCACTATCTTAACGCAATAATAGAACATTACAATTCCTTCCCTCGGATTGTCCTTTTTCCAGAGAAATCTATTTTTACTGTCTAAGCTGCAACACCTAGTTTTCACATCATCTTTAACTCTCTGTATGGGAGATCAGAGAAAGGTGGTGCTTACACTCTACAATATCCTTGTGTGATGTCCTAATCATTTGCTGTTATCTGTAAAGTGTTTCAAAATGTATCCACAATTCTTTTGGACTAGTCATTGAGCCTTAGAGTTTACTGTTTAAATAATAAAAATTATAAATATCTAGTTAATTGACCAACAAAATCTTTGCTGCTAATGACCTATAATGTATCTATGCAGCCTTGATTGATAGTAAAACAAGTCTTATTCTGTTAAACGCTAGGTCAACAGTTATTTCTTCTCCCTTTCAGCAACATTTCTGGAGCTTGCAGGTAGTGTTTCTACTGTATTTCCAAAGACAGAAAAGATTTTCGTGAAATCATTTAATCTGTTGACCTATCTACTCATATTTAAGAATATTTTCTTTAAAGCAAATCACCTTTGAATATTTTTTAAATCTGTTATTTGTGGTGTATTCAGTGGCTGAGCACTACACACCACCTGCTCACTCCCAGAAGTGAAAGAGACAGCCTCCATGGGTTGGGATAAGGACAGTTTACTGACAAAAGCGCTATGAAAGGGTAACAATAACAACCCATGGCAAATTACACTCATACCCAGTGATAACACAGAGTACCTTGCCAACCTGACAATAACAGAGTACTGTACAAGACAAAACCAAAACAAGACTGCCCTAGAGACACCCAGGAGAACCCCTTCCTAGACCAGCCCCTTTTATGGGGGAGTATGGAAAACAGACCGGGCTAACTCATCTCACCTGTACTGGCTGCTTGGGCATGTTAATCGTGGCCTGGCTAGAACCAGAACAGTATTCCATAAGGACTCTATTTCTATGGAAAGAAAAATTGTACTGACTGAAATATTAAGGAAAATTAAAAATATTTTACTTCTTTATGAAAAACAACCATTGTGGATGTATTTTTCTCTTTAATGTTTCATATCATGGAGAAAATTATTCTCTATGGCAAAGATTTTAAACCACAGATATCTGAATATGGACTTTTAAGTGACTATGAAGGTTATAGCCAATTTGGACAGGCTGGATCAATGGGCCAGGGCCAAAGGTATGAGGTGCAACAAGGCCAAGCACCAAGTCTTGCATTTGAGTTACAACAACCCCATGCAGCACTACAATCTTGGGGCAGAATGGCTGGAAAGCTGACCAGCAGAGAGGGACCTGGGGATTTTGAGATAAATATATAGCCAGAGGAATATGAGCCAGCAATGTGTCCAGATGGCCAAGAAGGCCAACAGCATCCTGGCTTGTATCAGAAATATTGTGGCCAGCAGGACTAGGGCAGTGATCATCCACCCTCTACTCAGCATTGGTGAGGCCATACCTCCAGTACTGTGTTCAGTTTTGAGCCTGTCAATATAGGAAAGGCATTGAGGCACTGAAGTGTTTCCAGAGAAGGGCAACAAGTCTGGTGAGGGGACTGGAAGACAAATACTATGAGGAGTGTCTGAGGGAACTGAGGCTGTTTAGTTTGGAGATAAGGAGGTTGAGGTAAGACCTAATTGCTCTCTACAACTATCTGAGGGGAGGTTGTGGAGAAGTGGAGGCTGACTTTTTCTCCCTAGTAATAAGTGATAGGACAAGAGCAAGTTGCCTCAAGTTGTTCCAGGGTAGATTTAGACTGGATGTGAAGAAAAACTTCTTCATAGGGTGGTTGTCAATCATTGGAAAGGGCTGCCCAGGGCAGTGGTGGAGTCTCCATCCCTGGAGGTATTTAAGACAGGTAGAGGTGTTGCTTAGGGACATGGTTTAGTGGTAGTTTAGCGGCTAGGTTAATGTTTGGACTTGAGATCTGAAAGGTCCTCTAAACCAAGACAATTCTATGATTCTATTATTCTATGATTCTAAAATGTATTTTGATAGTGAATACAGATTGAAATATAAAGGTGGTTGAGATATTTTCAACAACTCTGAAATCTGTATCATTCACTTGCTGCCTGTAAGAGCACCTCTGAGAATGTAGCTCTTAGAATTTGAACATTCATTTCTGTAGTGTAACAGCTTTGTAGCTTGGTAGCATTTCATTAATATAATTTTTGTAGGGTTTAGGCCAGATGTTGCTCTTTCTTTCATATGACTCTCTTGACTTAAATAGGAGTTGCTTGATGCAACTGGGGAAAAAGATTAAATTGTTGCTCTGTAAATTCTCTTAGTCCAAAGTTCAGCTTCTTCTGCTCTGAAGGGAATTTGAATTTCAACTAAAAAACAATAGAATGTCAAAACCTGCCATTTTCACATTATTCCAAAATATTCAACCCTCAAGCAGTTCGAGCAAACTTTAAATATGCTGAATAGGAGATGTAAGAGAGACCAGGTGGGTTTTCCAACAGCAGGAGACAATATAGGAGAAGAACAATCAGAAACTTAAAATGTATAGTTTAGGATATTTTCTACAGAGATATTTTTACAACTCTCTGAAGTCAGCACCTGTAATTTTCTCCTCTTCAGCATTTACTGAAACTTCTGCAGAGCTAGTAAAGCTAATTATTTTATTTGAAATTCTTCCACAATCTCTAATGCTCTTGCTGTTATGTTGTCACTTCTGCCACTCAGCTTGGCTGCTAAGGAGTCTCATGTTTATTAGATGAAAAGGAAGATAGCTTTTTTAGAGGTAAGTGTAAGAATGCCATTACTATGGTACAGCACTTAGTATTTCTATTTATTTAGTCTTTTTTAAATGGTGAAAATAGGATCGACTCCTTCCAAATAGAAATGTACCAGATGAAAGAAAGGAATAATCTCAAACATGGCTTCTAAAAGCCCTATCTATAATATATTCCTGAAATGTAAGTATAGTGTCAGACATAACAAAATAAACCCCTGAGGCAGTCATCCATATTCATCAGTGAAATGTTTCTTTTTAGGAAGTGAAGAAGCACATTCTGTATCAATCTTTTGAAATCAGGCTGGACAATGTACTAGGAAGAATCCAATATTGTCAGGAGCCAAGAATAGACTTTTCTAACTGTGCTGCATTCCTTTCTGAATAACCATTGTCTGAGTGTCTCAAAAAGTTTGTGATAATGAGTTAGATTTTGTAAGGGTCAAGAACCCCATAGTCTTTAAAAATATTTAGAATTCTCATCCTACATTCATTCAAAAATGAAATTGGCCTCCAGGAAGACTTCATATAACTGATCGCTATCCTCTGAGCCCAGCCATTCAATTTTCAGTGGACTTCACTCTCTGCTCATCCAGCCCACACTTCATCAGCTTCTCTGTGAGGATGTTATGGGAGGCAGCGTCAAAAACTTCCCCTAAGTCTAGGTAGGCACTATCCACTACTCTCTACAAGGCTGTTCATTTCATCATAGATGTTTATCAAGTAGGCCAAGCATGCCTTCATGTTGACTACTACTGATGATGATTTTCTTTTTCTTAACATGTCTGGAAATGGTTTCCAGGATTAGTTCTAACACCTTCCCAGTAATTAAGTGAGGATTATCAGCCTGTATTTCCGTTTTATTGCTGAAACATTAACATATAGAAAGATGATGCATTGACATAAAACCATACGAGCAATTAATTTTACCAACTTTTACAAAACTTTACTTACCATAAGAACTTTCTTTCATAGGGCACCTTTGCATTTTCTTTTATTATGAACTATGAATTATGGATACAGACTAAGAGTTCTGTCACACCCCAATTACCTCATTTCCAGCTGAGTACTCATGACTGCATCTGTGACTGAATTAGAAAATATCTTGCAGGTTAATGAGATCTCTGTTAAGTACACTGAAGCTGGACAAGGGAAACCACAGCTTTTACCATATTTAATAAAATTACTTTAAGGCCATGGAAAAAAACTTTTTTTTAGACACTCTGTGGTTTTTAGAACAACAGATTAATTTCCTATCTCAAACTTGTAATATGACTAATTTAAATGTTGTCTTTGCAAGGAAAAATGCAGCTATTCCCCTTTCATAAGAATTTTGATGACAATGGTAGAACATTTGAATAAAAGTGTAAAAGATTTAAGTACCAGGTATTGTGCCCCTTATGTATTAACATATATTTTTTAAAAAGTTTTCCAAATACAATATCATAATTTTACCTGGAAATACTAGAAGAAAGATAAATAAGAAGGGGACTGAATTTCTATACTATCGGAAATGTTATCTTCACTTCTTTTCTAGAAAAAAAATCAGATAGCTAAGGTTTTTTTTGTGGAAAGTTAAAACATAGCATTCCCATAATGGAAAAATATTGTAAGAATTAAAAAATATGAAGCAAAGATTTTTTTTTTTCTTTTTAAACTCAAATTACTTTCTTTCCACTATGATACTAGATTGCCAGGAAGTAGAATCCTAGACCATAGAATGGTTTGTGTTGGAAGGGACCACTAAAGGTCACCTAGTCCAACCCCACTGCAATGATCATTGACATCTTCAAATAGATGAGGTTATTCAAAACCCCATCCAACTTGACCTTGAATGTTTCCAGGGATGGGGCATCAATAACTTTGACCCACACAGTAAAGAATTCTTTCCTACTATCTATGTGAGTCTATCATCCTTCAACTTAAAACCATTACCCCTTGTCCTGTCACTGCAGCTCTTAAAGATCTTAAAGTTCTGTCCCAGTACTTCTCTTAAGCCCCCTTTAACTATTGAAGGACCACAATAAGGTCTTCTTGGAACCTTCTCTTCTCCAGGCTGAACAAGACTATGTGTCTTTCCTCATAAAAAGGGTGCTCCATTCCTCTGATCATTTTTGTGGCCCTCCTCTGGACTGGCTCCAACAGTCTTTCTTGTACTAGGGACTTCAGAGATGGATGCAGTACTCCACGTGGGGTCTCACAAGAGTGGAGTAGTGGGAAGAATCACATCCCTTTACCTACTGGCTATTCTTTTGATGCAGCTCAAGATAGAGTTGGCTTTCTAGGTTGTGAGGGCACACTGACAGATCATGGTTTTTCATCCACCAATACCAATTGCTCTCAATCCCTTCAACCCATAGCCTGTATTGATACCAGAGGCTGTCCTGACCCAGGTGCAGAACCTTGCATTTACCTTATTGAACCTCATGTGGTTCACGTGGCCCAACTTTTGAGCTTGTCCAGGTCTCACTGAATGGTGTCCCGTCCCTTAGGTGTGTCAACCACACCACTCAGCTTGGTGTCATCACCACAGTTAAAAATTGATGAATAATTATATTTTCTTAAGGAAATACCAGATGATTAAGGAGCTCAAATAAAAACCGTGCAAGAGACTGTAAGTGGTGGCAGTTTACAATGTTTGACTTGTGTACAGATTTTACCACAAGTGATAATAGGTTGATGCATTGAAATAGTTACAGATGCACTTAGATTTAGAACTTTTTATGAGACAGTCATAGAATCATAAAATGCTTTGGGTTGTGTTTGGCTTAAATATCATCTAATTACCATCCCCATGCTGTGGACAGGGATGCCCTTCACTAGACCAGGTTGCTCAAAGCCCCATCAAGCCTGGCCTTGTATAGTGCCAGGGACAGAGCATCCACAACTTCTCTGGGCAACCTGTCCAGTTCCTCACAGCCCTCACAGTGAAGAATTTCTTCCTTATATCTCATCTAAATCTACCACCTTTTAGTTTAAACCCATTGTCCCTTGTCCTATCATTACACTCCCTGACAAAGAGTCCCTCTTCAGCTTTCCCGTAGAAACCTTTTAGGTACTAGAATTCTGCTTTTAAGTCTCCTTGGAATCTTCTCTTCCCCAGGCTGAACAGAACCAACTCTCTCAGGAGAGGTGCTGCAGCCCTCTGAGCATTTTCATGGCCGTCTTCTGGACTTTCCCCGACAGCTTGATGCCTTTTACTGGGGGACCCAAAACTGGACACAGTACTCCAGGTGAGTTCTCAGCAGAGCAGAGTAGAGAGAGGGGGAGAATCACCTCTCTTGACCTGCTGGCCCTACTTCTTTTGATGCATCTCAGGACACATTTGGCTTTCTGGACTGCAAGCATCTATTGCTGCCTCAGGTTAAGCTCTACATCAACACCTTGAAGTCTTTCCCCTCATAGCTGGTCTCAACCTATTCTCCACCCTGCCTGTAGTTGTGTTTGGGATTGCCCTGACCCACATGCAGGACCTTGCACTTGGCCTTGTTCAATTTCATGTTGTTTGCATGACCTATCTCTCAAGCCTCTCAAGGTCCCTGTGGGTTTTATGACCTTAAGGTTTTTAAAATGGAGCTTAACTATGTTTAGTATGATGTCATTACATTGAAAAGATGATCACTAATTTAGTTTTCTATCAAGCAAATTTACATAGAATTGAAAACTAGAAATCCCAATTGAAAATATGTAGACTAACCGCATAATTAGTTTTTCTAGTATAGCAGAATTGTGATTGCTGTAGGAAACAATGGGAGATGTAGGGTTTTAACTTTGTTAATTTTCTTTTATTCTTATGCAACTGTATTTCTTTGATTGCTACAATTAGTAAGGCATTTAGTCAGAATAGTCTAATGGATGCTGTAATCTAAGGAAACATTTGAAAATGGATGATTAATTAGATACAGCAGCAATATACTCCCCCTTACTTAGCTGCCTGAAAGAGCCAAAATAAATGACAGAAAAGCTGCTTTAGTGTTTTTAGCCTGTAAGGGGGTTCCCATGGATGAGGGAAAATAGACATGTCAAAATGTTCTGATGCATCATGATCCAAATATAGTTAATTTATTCAATAGCTATAATTTATAAATAAAAAATAAAACTTGCAGTTACAGAAATATTAGTTTACTAAGGAAAAAGATACGTGGAAAGATTAGGTTATGGGACCAGGACATGTATAGATTAGCTTCTGAAGAATATTCAGTGTGTGCAGCATTGCCTCTAGGAAGGTGCATTATTGCATTACAGTTATATTCAGAGATAGTGAAATTTAGAGAACTACATCTAGTCTTCTGAGAAAATGTATTTCAAACACCTATATTCTCTTAGAAACTGCTGTGACCTGTAAATAAAATAGATACCCAAATTTTGGAAAACCTATTCCAGATGCTTAATTTGTCCACGTCAGAAAGGAAGCTGTAGTGATTTCTACCAAATTTTTTACTGTCTAGGCAGACACTCAAAAAGGCATATCTATTGGCAGCAGCTCTAATATTTTCTTTCCAGATAGCTAGACTTCCAAAAAAATTATTTTCCATAAACTCTAAATAACTGTTACAGTGAATCAGTTCTGTTCCCTCTAAAACCATGTAATCACTTGTAGTCTTATATTACTGTGGTATCTGGTTTATATATGAAGGATCTCTTTCTGTTGTCATGGTTCCTAAACAATAAAACATACATTATCTCAGGGATTAAAGAGAAAAAAATGCACACTTTTATTTACATATGTCAGTGCACAATTGCAAATAAAGGTATTTTATCTAGTAAATTCTTCAGCACTGAGAATTTAATATCAAAATACTTTTTCTAATATGTAATATTTTTTATAATCGTTGCTGAATTACTGGCTTCCTTCAACGAAGCAAGCCAGTAAGACAAAAAATTTTAAAAATTTTTTTAAAATCTCTGAACCATTTGGAAAGTTCAAATACTGTTCTGGTTTTTAAAAGACATTATCAGCATCATGGAGTTTTCTGAAAAGTGGAAATTCCATTAATATTTCACAACTTGCAAAAACATTTCTCAGTATGAGCATTCAAGTTTTATTACAATCAAGAAATACTGCTCTACCAGGATCCTGAAAACTAGCCAAAAGATAACCAGATTTTCAGCATCAAAGATCAGGCCATGGATATACATATATTGATCCTTGTGCATCACCATTCATTCAAATTAACCATTTGCTTTCTCCTATTATTCTTTCACGAGCAATGCCAAAATCATATTTGCATCAAGGACACATTCGTGTTCTCATTAGTCACTTTTCTCACTAATCAATCAACTGATCATAACTCTCACAGATATGGCTTAAATTTAGAACGGTCTTCTATTTCTAAAATGTCATAAAGTCAGATGCAGAGTCCAGAACCTTCATGACACAAGGCTACTAGACCTCATGCAATTCCATGACAGAATTCTATTAGAAAGCTATCTATGCTTGACACAGCTATTTAAATCCACCTCAACTAGATCTAGATAAAGTCGTGATAACCTGTGGTAAGTATTATGGCTTCCATCTAATCAATAACACACTGCCTACAACTGTACAAATGTATATAGAAATTATTTATGAGCATAAAGTCTACACATGAGGATGAGTCACTGTCAACTTCTGGTATAACATGAAAGGTGTCAGTAGATATAATGTGGTAAAGCAAATAACTATTCTTGATCCACAATACTCTGTTATTAGGTAATCAGAGTCAGTATTTTATTTTTTAATTTCAAACAAAAAACATTAGGCCCAATCTCTCTATTACAAAGAAGTATTCACCTTGGATATTCCTGGATGTTGAAAGTTGCTGACTCACACAGAAATTAAAGTTTTTCATTTCAGCAACTTTGATTAGCAAAGAAGCATTTTTCTTCACTTCCTGTTTGAGAGATCTGAACAGACAAAATGCTACTGTTAATTAAACAAACATCACAATAACAATCTAAGATTTAAAGCATCTCAGAAACAAGGGAAATGAAACTTTTGACCGAATTAATCCTGTTACTCTTTTGTGAATGCTTTAAAATTCCTCATAAAAGATAGCTGCCAAGGTGTGCAATTCTAATTTTGACGGAACAATAGAAAAATAATTTATTTTCCTTTGTAGATTAAGGTTGAAGGATTAATGGTTTTGTTTAAAATATATGAACAATGTGGTTAATAAATATATTAGTGGAGTTTCCCAGATCTAAGTTTTTATTTGATATTCACATAAAAAATAATACAGAATAAGAAAAAACCCAAGCCATAAGTTAACTCTAAGTACAGACCTGCTTACAGATCTTTTCCTAGGAGATAACTTGATAATTTCTATATTGTTCTGTATTCCATCAGCAGGAGGTAATGGAAAGGGAAAAATGTTGGCTTTGCTTAGACTATAAGCATAAACTACACCAGCTGGTGCAGTCTGTTGGGAACTGGTATGTGGGTCAGCACATTGCATCATCAGCACTTCTTTTCTCCAGCAAATTCACCTGCTTGAGTAAACAGACAATATGTGGCCCTAGAGTAACAAATTACATTATTAAAGAGAGAACTTTCTAAATTTGTGGCCTACTTAGCTTTTTTCTTCTAGATAACACTAAACCTCCTTGAAAAATAAGTATTTTTGTAACTAGTTCCAGTGAGCTCATAGGTTCTTTAATAATAGGATAAAGGAAGAAACCCCTTTGCTAATATGACTACAGTGCAGAAAACAAAAACCAAACAGAATATTAATTTTATTTACCTAGATGTTACTTACTGAGATAATCAACAACTATCCTATTCTCCTAATCAAAGTCTGGAACAGAAGTTGAAAGCTTAGTTAAAAATTTATTCAGTAAGTTTTCTTGTAACCTTCACTATATCTAAGGTTTAGCTCACTATATAGACACAGACATTGAGATGTATTTTATATTAACATGCTGTACATAATTATGCATTTAGTTTTCCTGCTCTGTCTTGAATCAATTCTTCATCTGAAAAAACAGGCCTATCCAAAACAGAGAACCGCACCAAAATAAAGATAAAAACAAAGAACATGCAGACACAGTAATTGGAAGCAGATGGGATAAGCTAAATACAGCATGAGCATAAACGAAAAGTCCTCATGAAAATCTGAAAGTCAAAGCTTGTCTCTTTGGAATAAGCTGCTGTGGGTTGGCCTTCACTGAAAGCTCTTGATGTTTAGAAGGGTAGTTCAAGATCTATGTCTTGTGAATTAATCAGCATATTCATATTTTGGAAAGGTTATAATAGGCATAATGTTGGCTGAACATTAATTTCTGGAAAAAAAGAGTAACTATTTTTTCCATGGAAATGAACTGTTTCATATTGGAACAAAATGCATTTTAAATGTTGATGAACAATTTAGAAGCTATTGAAAATACTCCAACAGCATTTCTGTTTTATTTTTCATATAATTTCATTTTGCATTTTAATTTGCATATCTAAAATCTGTTGATTGGTGTTGTAAATATTCAACAGAAACGTAACAAAAAAAAATTCTTATACTATACTATATAATTTTATCTAAATGAAAAATATCAACTGTCAGTTTTCTGGAGGTAATTAAAGATGTTGCCTGATAGATCCTGGTTATTAATGCATAAATATATATATGTATAAAAAAGTATATTTAGAGTTTCTTTTTCTGAAGAGTTAAAGGGTTTCTCAGTTTATGCTCACAAACATACACATACACAGACATGTATCTCTGAATTCATTATAAACTAAGATTGTTAGACTTTTTAAATACAAAATATCAACAAGAGAACTCTATTTAGAACTGTCAGAGAAATTAAAACAAAGATTAAATTTAAGTGGGTTTTTCATTACTGAAAACTGGCCATCCACATATCAGAAGTGAGAGTTAGAAAAAACGGCACTACAAAGATGTCCTTAGAAGGTATGAGAATAAAGCAAAAGAGTATTTTAAGACAGCATGAATTGATGGTTACAAATCTTGGTGCCACCATATTTATTTGGTGTGTCTACATCATCAGAGAAATAGAATAGAGGAACAAGGAAGAAATTTTAAACCACAGAATCTACAATCAACTGGATTTTAAGTACTGAAAGATTGTCATTTGATCCCCCCAGGGTTCTGTTGTGTATGTCAAATAGAATTCCTTCAACCTTTCCTCAGATATCATGTTCTCCAACCCTCCAGTCATCTCAGGTGCCATTCAAAAAATTCTGTCAAGTTTTTCAAATTCTCTCTTGAACGGGAGCACCAAAAACACAATATCAAGTGTTGCTTACAAAGGTGTACAGTAGAGTTTGGGTAATTATATTCCTTGATCTGCTCACTATACTTTTGTTGATGCAGCTCAGATGTTTTTATTGTGTTACTGCAATGGCACACTACCAATTTATGGGTTTTATATCATCTACTTGTAATAAAACTTAGTGAAATGTCCACCTGTCAATGGATAAGCTTCTGGCAAATAAAGGTTTTTTTCAAGGCACGTATTACTAAATTTCATCACTGATTAAAATATTATTCAAACATCTCTAATCTTACTTTGGAGACTAGAAATCAAATGTTTAATCATTTAAACACTGTCCCTTCTCACCTTTTGCAAAGCAGATATTTGTAATTATACATAGACAACACTTGCTCCAATCAACGCGCATATACAAAGGCTAATTTTTCTGCCACTAATATGTGGTTTCAATATATTGCTTAAGAAGAATCAGGAGATTGAGAGGTGTTTTTAGGAAGCAAGGTCTGTAGATCATATCCTGTGCAAAAAAATGTATTTTCTGCTGAAGTGCTTTGCAACACCTGGGTGAAGAATTCCATTATGAATAATTTGGTTATCAGTATTGTCCATTTTTGTTAGAAAATTATTCATAAAATAATAATAATTTTTATTTCTATATACACACAGTTGAAGTCTCCACAAATATTTTAGACAATTATACCTCAGCCCTAAGCTTTTTGAGGAAAGATTTGCTTACCTGTCAATTATTTTTCTCCTACTCAGTGTGACAGATAACATGGGTCAGAATGCATTTCGCATTGACATTTTCTTTCTGAAGTACAACATAAATCTCCTCCATTTGTAGTCAACAAATATTGAATGATAAAAAATTGCTATTTTAAATGTTGTTCTAATATGAAACAATACAATTTAGTTATAAATTGAAATGAATGATGGGCAAGAATCACTCCTTAACACTTTTATGAATTAGGTTAGTCCAATCTGGGAAAAAATCTAACCATTTCAATGCTGTGTGGGAAATTTTATTTTCATTTACAGGAGACGAAGTGCCTCTGTCCAAAAAAAAAAAAAGTAGTTTACATTACATTAGTACAAGGTGTTTTCTCATATTAAGAAGGCATCCTTTCTTTTGATTTGTTTTCTACATTAAGACCTAATGTCCATTAACTTCTGTTGAGGAAAGACCATACAATGATTTCTAAACAAATGCTTAGGGGAATGTAACACTTTCTGTTGAAGAGAATAGTACAAAACTCCAGAAGGTTTATATGATTCCCAGTGCTGTTGGATTGCCAGACGACCATTAAAGAAGGTGGAATTGACAGGTGACCTTGTGAGTTTTTCTTAAACCCAGCAGAAGTTTCAACTTCAAGACAGCACATCTGCCAAGGCAGAGGCTCATTCAACAAAACACTTGTGACATCTAGTCAATCTTTAAAATATTTATCCAAACAGTTGTTGGAAAATCTTCATTACATTTAGTCCAATTGGGGCATTAAGCTTTCTTTCTTCTTTTTGTTGTTGACTAAAAGACTTCCACTTCATGCATGCTTCTATACATATATTCCTCATTACGTATTGGAAGAATATATTCCTTTTGCCTATCATATAAAGTTATTTAAGCACATTTCTTTAAATATATTCCTTTTTTGGTTTAGTCAATGTACAAAAAATTCTATACATAAACAGGATTTGCCTAGCAACTTCAATCACACACATTGAAGCGTGTGATTGAAGCAGAGAAACAAAAGTTAATGTGGGATAGTACTCTTTGCTAGATTTTAATAAATATGGGTCTTGCCCTATGCTGTATCAAACACTTGCAAAACACAAGTGACATAGGCAGTGTTGTTGAGCACATTAACTCATTTGTTGACTCATTGGTGGTATAACCTTGGAACTGACTGGTTTGAAATGAACCATGCAAAAAAATTTATAAGAAACCACCCTGGGAGCTTCCCCACCTTAATTCAGGAGTTCCCTGTAAGCTCAAGCTCTTGTCCTGGGCCATTGATTGAGCTGTTTTGCAGTGACATGAATGCCTTGCCATTTTTAAAATGCTATTTCAGCATTGACATTTCAAAAGCCAAAACACATGCTTTTAAATAAAGTTGTCCCTTGGTCAGGGAGGATCTGGTTAGAGATCATTTAGGCAAACTCAACATCCACAAATCCATAATTACAATGGGATGCACCCACAAGTGATGCGGGAGCTGGCAGATGTTATCTCTAAGACACTCTCCATCATCTTCAGAAGGTAATGGAAAACAGGAGAGGTGCCTAAGGACTGGAGAAAAGGCAATGGAACTATGGTCTTCCAAAAGGGTAAGAAGGAGTGTACAGGAAAATACAGGCCAGTCAGCCTCACCTCCATCCGTGAAAAGGTGATGGAAAGGCTCATTCTGGGGTTCATGTGGAGGAACTGAAGATTATATGGGGTGGTCAATATGGATTTGCCAAAAGGAAATCCAGATTGCGGCCTTTAGCCTGTGGTGTGCCCCAAGGGTCAGTGCTTGGTCTGGTCTTATTCAAAATATTCATCAGTGATCTGGATGAAGGGACAGTGTACCCTCAGCAAGTTTGTTGATACGAAACTGGGGGAAGTGGCTGATACACCAAAAGGCTGCTCTGCCATTCAGCAAGACCTGGACAGGCTGGAGAGCTGCACAGAGTGGAACTTAATGAAGTGTATAGTCCTGCATGTAGGGAGGAATAACCCCAAGCACCAGTACAGGTCAGGGGTTGACCTGCTGGGAAGCAGCATTGCAGAGAAGGACCTTGGAGTCCTGGTGGTGCAGGACTGCAATGGCTGTCTTTATGTAAAGTATAATAATAATTTTTAAAAAAATAAATCAAGAAATAGAACAATTCAGAATTTTCTTCCACTGCATTCATAGCCAATTTCACAATGAACAGTACATAATCAGCATTGTTGCTGTGTGATTCTGTGATTCATAGATATCCTTCATAATTAATATTATAGAGATAGCAATGCACTGGCTCAACCATTTCACAGCAGAAAAAACAGACTGTTCAATTACATTTTTGGAGAATTTAAAATCTGAAATGTTATTATTCCATAGTCTATCACTTTCATTCCTCATCAGTCTCATCTGTACCTGTTCTCTAGATAAAAATCCATAGAGGAGCCTTAATGTCAGACAGATTCCATACATAACTCATCACAATGAATACCTGGTAAAATTCTTGTCTTCATCTAAAATTTTTTACAGAAAATGAAGTTTTGACATATTCTGGCTGATACACTACCAAAATCCATCCCTTTCCTTTATTCTGTCATTCTCCCACTCCCCGATGTAGTACTACATAAGTGCAATGGGCATGAAAAAGAAAAATACCCCAAACATATATATACACATTCAACAGAAAAGTAAGAAATGTATAAAGTATAACAAAAACCAAAAAAACCACCAAACAAAACAAAAAGGCATGAAGAAGCTGTAAAGGATATACTTTATCTTAAAATACATACAGGTTGCTTTATTACAGGTCTGAAGGTACTTTTCAAATAATCAGCTTGTGCCTAAAAGAAAGTAAAACCTTCTTGTACCATCCTCTTAGAATCATTTCTCCTTCAAGTTTATATATTTTGTTTACTTGCTTTTTCCCCTGTGTGTCTCTCTTCCCAATTTGTATGAAATCTTGTGGTGGTTTGAAGGAAGGTAGCTCTGTCAGGCCTGAATTTACTTTTGAAATATAGAGATAGTAACATGCTGTCAGTACAACTTCTGATCTTTAGCTATTCTCTGTATAATACTGCTGCTGCTCTGTTCTCAAGGAAGCATGGCAAATGGGCCAGGATATCCTCCTATTTCTCCTGAAGTAGCTTGGTGCAGCAGAGTAGAAATTTGCCACTGCATCCAAATGACAAGCAAGACTTCACAGTCCTTCACTAAGCCGATGCTTTTACCAGAATAACAAGCACAAAAAAATCCATGTATCTTATGCAAGAATTCTATAGCAAAAGTTTCCTACTTAAAGGCAAACAAGATCTAAAAGGCTAATTAGACCACTGATTTGGGACAAGTAGGTAGGTCACCAGTTCTGCATTTCCTGTCATCCTTCTCCCTATAGGAAGAGGTTAGAAGAACGAAGTATATAACAAAATCCTACAACACCAGTGATTTTCAGCCTAAATCAGTAATAAGCATTTTGTAATCATTCACCTCATTGTGGTATCTATCCATGCTGTCTGTGTGAATATACATTGAGCTCAATTGAGAGAGCTCCCTTGACATTTTGATTTAAATTTAATTGGAGTTATAATGAACACTGTAACCTACCCAGGTCTGCAGCATTGATTTGATCTTGATTATTTTCTCAAGGTGAAACACATATTTTTCTTTTTTTTTTTAAATGTACTAAGAGCCATAGATGATTTCTTTTGGGAATACCATGCAATAAGCACATCTCTAGAATTATTTCTCTTATATACATTGTTTTATTTAATTTCAGTGTCCCATAATAAGCTTTTCTTGTCATTATTAAAAAAAAAACCCAAAAAATAAAGGAACAAACAAAACCAGATAGTTTTATTCTTTCCTTTTTGTTATTTTTCCAAAAGTCCACCTCTAGTAGCACTTGTATAATAAAAATAAGAGTTCTAAAAATAGTGTAATGATTTTCATGTACAATATTAATATTCCTTATATACCCCCTGTACAGCACAGAAGTGGACTAGTAACTGTAGAATACCTTTCTTTCTGTCTTCTCTCCCATCACTGTAACTTCTTCCAGCAATGGGTTCAATCCTGATGAATGAATGACTTGCCATCTTTTTTCTCTCTCTCCCTCTCTCTTGCCCTCTGTGTTTTGATTCCCCTGAGTGATTCAATGCTTAAAGAACAGAAAGTACCTGATTTTTTTAAAAAACAAAACAAAAAGTCCACAAAAAATCCACAAAACCCAAGCAATAAAATAAAATTAAATAAATGCATCATATTCAGACACTGCTCTAAAGCAAACCCTTTTTGTACAGACCAACAGCTCTGTTTTGTACATGTTGTACTGGTGGTGTGGTCCTTACTCTCTTGGGCAAGCTGCCAAATTCTGCTGTGGTGACAGACAATAAAAATGACAATAAACTGAATGTGTTCAACACTATTCTCTTGCAATATTCTGTCAACTTGGATGCAAGCATAATCGTCTACAAATGCAGACTAGAGGGGTTGCTTGTGGTTTTTTCCCTTTTATCCTAGACAAAGAAAGGGAAAAATAAAAAAGGCACTAGTATATTCTTCTTTAAAAGCACATGCTTTAAAAGCATGTTCTCAGGTTTTGTATCTTCTATGCATGAACAGTTTGTACTCATACAGATTAGAAGAATAATAAGCAAATTCCAAATGCTGAGTAAACAGAAAGTTTCCTTACATATTGACAATCTTTATTCTCTTTCTGGATACTACATTTAAAGATATTAACTAGAAATAAGAGGGTTAATTTATATTCTTAGTAGGAAAAATAAATTAATTTATATTCCTAGTATGAAAAAAATTACCTAGTGTTTCTATGTCTAAGAATATTTCCCACTAGTATTCATAACATGTTAAGAAATAACTTAACTCCAATGTACTAAGTATTAGAATATGACTCCATTTTTTTAATATATCTGCAACCCAGATTTTCTTCAGCAGTATACAGATGCTTTAAACTGGAATGAAAAAATAAACCACAAACAAAAAAGAACGATTTTAAAAATCAAGCAAACAACAAACAAACAAAAAAAAACCTAACAAAAAACAGATTATGAGTTTCTTGCAGGAAGAAAAAACCCATTATTTTTTAAAAATAGCTGTTCAGCACATAGATTTCCAGATTTTGTTACTACCATAAACAACTCAACAGATCTTTTCTCACTATCTGTCTTGTACAAATGTCTCACACATTTAAACCTATGGAAAACAGATATCAAATATGCTCCAAAGACAAGCTGGAGTTTTACTCTTGCAGTCGCTACATGGTATCTGCTATTAGGTTTTTTTTCCCTGGGTTTTCATGTTGCAAAAGTACCAGTACTAGAGAACTCGTTTACATCTTTCCAGTTTTGACTCCAGTGGCATTTCCTGGCTTTCAAATCTGCTTGATATTTTCTTGAGCAGTAGCTGTTGGGCTTTGATAACATATTCTACTCCTAGGAAAGGAAATAAGGGATAGTATCTTTAAAGGAAATTACTTCTGCTACTTAATTGATAGTTACTACAATGATATGACTTAATGGGAAAAATGTACTGTATTGAGTTTTATATGTTCTTGCTCAGCAGCGTCCTGTGAATAGCACCTGCATATTAATTATGGCACAGCACTCACCTTGGTTTAATATTCTGCTTCTTATAAAGAAAATTAAAGAGAGGAACTGGATGTAAGAACAGTTGAAAGTTATTCAGAACAAAACTACAGAAACTTGCTCTAGACCTAGCAGGGCTATATTAACTAACAACAAGAGTGAGAAAACTGTAAAAGAACAGATTAGCAAATCCCTTGCTGCAGACTTCTTCATCCAAATCAAGATAAGTTCTCAGGCAGTTTTTTTCAAGGAGAATTCAAGGAGGGAGAGAGAGAAAAAGAATCAAGATATAGGTAGTAGATGCATTCATGCAAGACATTTTCTGGGGTTTAGGGGATTTTAGCTTTCTGCTTGTGAAAGCATTGTGGCAGCTGATTTGCCTCTGCAGATGTTTAACAGTCACAAGAAATCAAATTATTTCAAACAAAAGACTAAAGAGAGCTTGCACAGAAAAAGGAATTGAGAGGTGGAAGAAACATGTTTGTGAACATGAAGGGTTCAGGAGTCCACAGGGAAATGAGTTTGAAATCACAAATACTATTGATGTAATTCCAATCCTTGAAGGAAATACTCTGAAAGTTGCCAAATACATCAGAAACAGGTACAGTGTCTACACTGAGATTTTTACCTTCCCTAGTTAAAACAAGCTACTGAAAAGACAGGGAAACAGTAGACTAGATTTTATAAGTCAGGTGACAAACTGACAGCCTGATGTCCTGTTCGGACAGGAGATGGAGTTTTTTAGAAACATGTTTCTCTATGACCTTTCCAGCTTTCAACTCTGCAAACATCATCCTGTGAAAAAATGCAGTGTATTTTTGCAAGGATAAGAAGTGGGACTGTAATACTTCTGCTCTCTGACAATCTCATTGCTTCCTTATTTAATTGAAAATTATCAGTCTTTCAGTAATTTTGCTTTAGAGAAATAATCTTGGGCTGCTAAGCCTGAAATATTTCTGCATACCTTTCTCCTTAGTATCAGCAACAGGTTGTTCCAGCTATTCATAGGTAGTTTAAAAATGATGAAGTATTTCTAGACATGCAAAAAAAACAAGTGTAAATTCCCTGTCAGATATTGTATCGGGTTTGTGTGACAAGGTGTGGCAGGGGGGTGCTGTAGAGGAAGTTTCTGAAAGAAGATGTCAGAACCTTTAACCTACACCCAACAGAACTAAGCCCTGCCAGTTCCAGGACTGAACCACTGCTGGCCATGGCCAAGGTAGCACCTCTGGGATAAAAGAGTTAAGAAGGGGGGAAAACCAACCTGTGCAACTACGGAGACAGCAGAGAGTGGGAATATGTGAGAGAAACAACTGCAAACACCAAGGTCCATGAAGTAGATGGAGTGGGAGGGGAGGGAGAAGGCACTCCAGGCACCACAACAGAGATTCCCCCTGCAGCTGGTGGAGAAGACCATGGCAAGGCAGGCTGTGCCCCTGCAGCCTGTGGAGGTTGATGATGGAGTGCATATCCACCTACAGCCCATGGAGGACCCCACGTCAGAGCAAGTGGGTGCCCAAAGGAGGGGCTACCCTGTGGGAAGCCTTCACTGGAGCAGGCTCCTAGAAGGATCTTTGCCCTGGTAGAGAGGAGCCCATGCTGGAGTCGGTTTGCTGGCAGGATTTGTGACCCCATGAGTGATAGACTGGAGCAGCCTGGTCCTAAAGGTCTGCACCCCGTGCTGGAGCAGGGAAAGAGTGTGAGGAGTCCTCCCACTGAGAAGGAAGGACTGGCAGAGACAACATGTGATGAAGCACTGCAAATACCAGCTGTTCAAAATCTATAATGGAACAGAAGTGTACTAGAAGACATTTAAAGTCTCCTTCAGAAAGAGAGCAATACTATAATTATTATGGTATTACATCTCTGGAACAACAAAACAAACAAACAAACACCCCCCCCCCCCCAAAATAGTGTGAAGTGGGGAAAACCTTTATGTGGTACATTGTATGTATAAGGGAAACTGACTAAGAATATAGTTATGTATATACACAGTTACAAATTTTCATGATTTACCTTAAATGCCAACTCAAGAGATCAGGCTTTATCAGTTCTTTGTCATATATTTTGTTTTCCTTTAATCCATATATTGAATTATATATCTGATCTCACTTTTTAAAATAAATTTTTCTGGAGTATAAGTCATCTATCATTTTCATAAGGCAACCTGGGGCACAGAGCATAGGTAGCTACTGTCCATATTAAGATACTCTTTATAGCAGTGCCTTTTTCATTTCTGTGTTTTTTATTCTTTATACATTCCTTTTATTTCAGGTTGTCATGTCAAAAGGAGCCCAGAAATACCTTCTTCAGATATAACAGCAGAGAAGCAGGTCAAGTTACCTCTCTTTGACCCTAATCCTGCAGTAACTTTCCAAACACATAAAAAATCTTCACATTGTCAACACTGTACTGATATGTATATTCTCACACTCCAGTGTAGCATCTACCACATGTCACATTGTTGTTTTATTTACTGGTGTAGGTCTGAAGGATACAGATAGACATATGATTTTTGGACACACACAGACCTGCATATTCTTGGAATCTATGGGATGATTTAAATAACCATGAACTGACAGAATATATAGTATTATTAAATGTATCAGAGAAACCTTAAAAAATATGGACTTTTTTTTTTTTCCTATTTAAATTCCTCTACAGTGAGAAAATCTCTATAAACTGAGGATCCACATTCAAATCACCACTCCTAAATAGAACACTAATAATTCATTTCCCCTTTCCCACCCAACCTAGTAATTAATGTAATGATTGCCTGTTGTAGTTCTGGTGGAGGAGGGGGAGCTGCAGGGGTGGCTTCTGCAAGAAGCAGTTAGAAGCAGTCTGCAGGCCCAGCAGAGTAAACACTTTTCACCAGAGAAGGGAGTGGGAAGATGTAAGAACTGAGTAGACACCAAGGTCAGTGAAGAAGTGGGGGGGAGGAGGTGCCCCAGGTGCCAGAGGGAAAGATTCCCCTGTAGCTGGTGGAGAAGACTATGCTGTAGTGGCTGGAGCAGTCTGGGTCTGAGAGACATTCTATGATTTATGACTGCACCCCATAGAAGTGACCCACATTGGGGCAGCTGGGAAAGAGCTGAAGCCCAGTGGGAAAGGACTCATGTTGGAGATATTTGTGGAGAACTGTCTCCCATGGGTGGGACCCCACGCTGCAGCAGGGGAAGGGTGTGGAATGGCCCCCTGGCCAAGGAGGAAAACAAATAGTGAGGAACTGACCAAACCCCCCATTAGCCCATTCCCTGCCCCTCCCCATGCCACAATGAGGGGAAAAGGAAGAGAAATCATGGCTAAAGTGAAATCTGCTAAGAAGGGAGGAGGTGGGGGGGAAGGTGCTTTAAGATCTGGTTGTACTTACTATCCGACTCTGGTTTCACTGTGTGGGTAGTGTAGTATAATATATTAGCTGGTTTTCTTTATTTTGTGTTGAGTCTCTGTTTTGCCTGCAATGATGATTGCAGAATGATCTCTCCCTGTCTTTATCTTGACACCTAAGCCTCCCAATATATATTTTCTTCCCTGTCCAGCTGAAAAGGGGAATGATAGAGCAGCTGCATGGTGCTTAGCTCCCGGCTGGGGGCAAAACCACAACATTGCCCTTGTATGGAAAGCAGAACATTGCCTGAGCTGCCTGGTGCACTGTAAATGAATCCTTAAGAATTTCCCACAGCTTTTTCTAGTTGAAGGGTGTGATAACTCCACAGAGTTTCTTTCAGTTTTTTTACTACCAAGAAAGTTATTTTTTAAAGTGCCACTGTGAAACTGCCTAGTTCTTAAATTCTCTGCTGACGGGATTTTTAATTGCTTTCCCCAATATATATTACTGAATCATTGACTATTATTAGAAAATTACTCTTTTTCAGTCAAAGAGAGAATGACTTTGTCAATACCACAACCAATTTCTCATTATTTTTCACTGTTTGCTGAAACCTATTCACAATTCATTGGATAATCCTATTAGTTTCACCTATTAAACAATAAAAACCCTTTTTGAAATAAAGATCTTCTTGCCCTTCATCCCAGATTCCTTTACACAATTTCCAGAATTCAGAAAAGTTTGGATTATGTCCTAGTCGTTTGAAATCAACAAATTAGAAAATTATTTTATTTTCTGCTTTTTTATTTATGAAGTATAATCAAGACCAGCATATTATTAGATTTGCAATTATTACTATATCTGTCTGTAACATTAAAATTCTTTAATTAGAGCAGGCCAAAACTATAATCCAGATAATTCAAGCAATTCTCCAAAATAGTGATCTAGATAGGATGCATGTAAAACCCAAAGAAAGACTACAGTTAAAGAATATTCTGAGGTCTGGTCAAAGCAGGAGTAACTCAGCACTCTTAGACCAAGCCAAGACAGTAACAAAGATTAGGTGGGCCCAGGCAAAAAGCAAAAATAAAAATTTTTAAAAACACAAACATACAAACAAACCACCCAAATAAAACCCCCACACTATGGAAAGCTATGTTGCATGGGAACTGAAGTGGGTGCACATGGTGAGTAAACCAGGAACTAACTACTCCTAATAGTTCTATCAAGCCAGGCAGTAAAAAACAACTTGCAACATCTTCCTTTGTTCCTCTAGAATGGAATAAAAAGTTTTTTTCACAACCTAGTCCTAAATGAATTGGGTTTATCCTACTCTGAGTCCTCGGAATGGTTCCAGGCAAGCTGCCCCCAAAAAAGTCCTGGTAGCTGGAAATGAGAATGAGAGATTAAGAATTAAACTGTTAGGCATTTAATTTAATCAGATGGATTAATGGTCATGATCATATGTAGAAAAAAAAGAGAATTACTAGTTTACTTCTCTCAGAGACTGATAATGTTTTTACAAGATACTTTGGTTCAAAGCTAATATTAGAAATGAGATTAGCTATGTTCAAAGTTATCAAACATTCTGAGAAAGAATAAAGGTCATTCCAAGTAACTGTGTATATAAAATTATTGATAATGGCGTTGAGCTAATTTGAAACTATTTATATTTTCCTTAATTTGTTTTAGAAATCTTTTTATCAGTTTTGCAATCATAAATCCTTTTTACAATTCACTGGGAAAAAAAACCCCAAACTATTCTCTTGCACTTTTTCTCCTGATGAGCATAACCAACATGGAATTATGCTGAGAGGAATCAGGCCAGATCAGAGCCTGTTACTCACTTTCTTGAGTTTCATCTCCTTCATTTAAAGTAGGAAGAAAATAAATCTTTTTTCAAAGACACAAGTAGTTGCATGACTGCACATATTTTTAATTTTGAGGGATTTGTAAAGAAATTAAATTTACAACTCAAAAATACACCCATGAGTTCTTGAAAGTACTTCCTGTTATTCATACTATGGCAAAGAAGGGAAAAAAAAGTGCAGATGTTATTTCCTAAGCAAGAATATAGGAGTGGCAAACTCTCAAAGCATTTATCTGCTGCAAATCAGCATAGCTCTACTGAAGTCAAGCACACTAGGAATCACCAGTTTATGTGTCTACATAATTGGGATGATGTGAGCTTTGGAAAAAAAAAAAAGAATCCTCGAAAGCCTGTCTTATAACAGAATAGACAGTATGAGAATTAATCTTCACAAAAAAATAGTGGGGGCTTTAGGTATGCAGACATGGAGCTTGTATGGAAAACCTGTGGAAAATTGTTTCCTGTTACTAAGGAAAATTGACTTCATATGTATGAGGACAGGGTGAAATAAGTCCACTTCCTAAATGTTTGACATTCAGGTCTACTTATATCCACTTAGCAACTTGACAACATTGCTAAAGAGTATTTTTCATATATTTCCTTATTAAGTAATATTTTTTGTCTTTTGGGAGTAAAATTTGAAATATCACTGATGTAAAATTCATTTAGGAATAGGAAGGAAACAGAAATAAATAAGAATATTATGTTCATATTTAAGAAATTCCAAATTAACACAAAATAGTATGCTCACTGTGAGAGTCAAAAAGTGTTTAAGTTTCATTTCAGATATCTGGGCTGGGGTTACATTTCCCACAGACTATGAAACAGAGATGAAACAACACATATAGATTGGATACCAAATAGCTTTTCTCTTGTTGATATTTTTATTACAGGAATAATTAATTGGAAAGCAATGAAAGCTATTCTTATATGTGAAGTTTTACACGACTAGCTGTTCATTGACCACACAGCTGGTAGAAAATGAAACAAAGAAAAAGTCACCAGAATGTTTGCAATACGTTGTCCTTTCCCTCTACCTTTGACTGCCTCTAACAGAAATGAGTATTTTCTTTCCTTATTTGATAAACTGTCTTTAGGCTGTTTGAAGACCATTCTCATTATTAGATGTCGCGGATGCAACACAGTCTGACTACAAAGTCATGTTACCAGCACTTCCTCTCAAAAACACACGCTTAGGTATATAAAATATGAAGTTGAGATAAAAGATGCAACTGTTCTTTAAACCTGTCAGATCTTTTTCACTGAAAATAGTTAGATGACATAGCTTCTCACTGTAGCAACAGTAAACAAATACAGACCCAGTTTCCTAAATGATCAGTATCTTCAACAATTTTTAAAATGCCATAAATCTGGAGCCTTCATAGTATGATTCATAACTTTGGATCATGATTTCTATTAGTAGTATTAGCAATTATTAGCGTATTTACTCACCTCTAAGCCTATGATATCCGTATGCTAATTAGTTTGAATGTTCTTCAATACAGGAAATACCTTTAAAATAAATATTACTAACAGTAGCTTCACATATATAGGCATAAGACTTCTAGAGATATATTTAAGATGCATACTTATATAAATAAATATAAGGTTCTCTAAGACAGCAAACGCATCTCTGTACTTTGCCTTGACAAATTAGGAATACCTTGTGGATACGAGTAAATTCAGTGGCTTTTGCTTGCTGCTTTTACTTCACTGAATTGAATGAAAAATGGAAAAACATTGTTCTATAACTTCTGATTGTGCCTTATCCAACTTGACCGTTTTTCAACAGGTTCAACAGGTCTTTGCTCTCTCTCATCCCTGTTGTTCATCTGCTTAGGCCACATTAAAGACAAGGTATTTTCTTTTTCTGTTTTACTCTGAAGTACAGTTTTCATGAGGAGAAGGAATAAGGTCCATTTTTTGTGACCATTACTGGCTGCCTCAATATCTGATAAATGACTAGTAAGGCAGAGAGTATCATAAGCCCTCACCCCTCAAACTTTATCAAACCGATAAAGTGCAAACCAAAATAATTGATATTTACTTTGAACTCCATTGAACTATGTGGGTTTCTCTTCAAAATTTATTATTTCAAACATGAGCTAGAGTAATTTAAAAATAAATACAATGGATCTTTGTAGTTCAACTATTTAATACACACATTAACTACCATTTTAGGTCCTGATATAAAATTTTCTGTACATGAATGGTAGACACAAATGTAAGGGCTGCTACATCAGCAACTCAAGGGCAAAATGTTTTTGTTATAAATTTGACCTGTATTTTATTTTTCACAGTGACTTTTCTATATTTAATGAGCTGATTAAATGTGTGTGCACTGTAAATGTTCATGTCTAGATCACTGACTCAGACTTGGATCCAAAACCATAGAAACTTCAAAATATTCAATTACAAAGCATTTCAGGTGGGAAGGTTGCATATTAATAATATGATCTAAACTCAGGTTATATGGTTTTTAATATAAATATTCGTATGTGGAAAATCTTTATATATTGATAAAAGTGTCTAATATTAATATATTAATAATATTTCTACTTTTTTTCCTGTCCATTATTGTTTAAAAAGTCATGATGTCTATCACATCAATATTTTGCAACTTTGTCTACTATTAGGTGTAGATCTCAGGTAAATCTCTCTCAATTTCTAAGTCAAAAGTCTTGAATCCCCATCTTTGTAATAAAACCAAAAGCTGAGATAAACATTCTGGTTCTTTTAAATTGCATAGTACATTGGGCTTTCATGACAAAGTTTTGGTAGCAGGGAGGCTATGGGAGGCCTTCTGCAAGAAGCTGCTAGAAATTTCCCCCTTGTCTGACAGAGCTAATGCCAGACTTGTTGCTGGCCATCAGCAACAATGGTAACACCTCTGTGAAAACGTATTTAAGCAGGGGAAAAAGCTGCTGCACAACACCAGCCAGGAGAGAAGTTGACTATCTTGTTTCTTGATATGTCATTGTATGGTGCCCACTAAGCTGCTCTCTCACTTGCCTTAGCAGGACAGGGAATGAAAATAAAATCTAAAACTCGCAGGTTTTGAAAATGGCAGCTTTATTCTCCTCTTTCAATCAGCAGGTGATGTTCACCCACTGTCATTCTTCGCTTGTTTCATAAAGACAGTCTTGCAGTAGGTGAGAAGAGTTACTCAAGATTTCCATACCATTTCAAAGGACAAATGGTATCACCTGCAATACAAACAGTTAAAGGATATGTCAGATAAACTGCTACAATTTCATTAGCACAAATAAACAAAACTACAGTTAGGTGAGAATTGATCAGCTCTTGAGACACCACAAGTGAGTCTGGATGCTTGTGCTGTTTCTCTTGGGTTTGTGTTTTAACTTTGGTATGTTAGGCCATAATTTTCATCGCGTTGTTTTCCTCTTTGCTGCCCTTAACTCATCAGTCTTAATCATTTTCTCAGTGCTATTCAGAAGTAATTTCTTCCATCCAAACAGGGCCATTGTTTGCCTCTCCCATAGAGTCAAGCATTGCATTGTATTCCCTTTACTTGTGATTTTCAGAACTTCAATTAAGTTTATGTTATCACTAAATTATTGTCAAGGGTAGGGCACAATCTTTGTTTCAAGGCCAGCTTTCCACCAGTTCCTGGTTTGAGAGTATTTGGCCAAGAGGCTTTTGGGGCTCCAATACTATCTGAATAGCACTAACTCTACTGATTCTGCAAAACTAATCTTTAATTTAAGCTATGTTACCAAAATATTGTTAATATTTCCATCTAATCCTGCAACTGAGTCTTAGCCTTCTTCAGCTGAGTAAAAGGCATTTTTAAACCATGTAGTAAGGAACTACTGGCTTTCTTATTAAAAAACAGTAGCCTGTTTTTAGGAATAATCAAGGCAAATTAATATGTTATTTTACTCTCTACTCATGTTTCCTGTGCTTTTCCTATCTATTAATCTTCATACTCTCTCCACCTTTCAATTAATCAAAGAGTGTTCATCCTTCTTTCTTACACTTCTTATGTAGCTGCTTTCTTTTATCTGTCATGCATTTTAGGTTCTATCAAATTCCTTGAATTAATATTTTTGTCAGTTGTATCAATTTTTCCACAGAATAATAATAAAGACAATATATTTTTCTTGTAATTTAAAAAATATAATTATAGAAATTATTAAGGAAAGTTAGCAATATCCTACCATTTTAAGTATTTTGATGGGATTTCACCTCTGTGTGAAATTACTTTCAGATGAAAAACTTGAGGCATGGCTTCAACCCCGTCCATAGCATACATGACTGTGCTAGCACAAATTATAAGCTACTGCTAGCTCAGAGAGTGGCTACTACAAAAACAAAGCTGAAAAGTAGCAAAATTTCTGCAGCAAGTAATCTTCAGAGAGAACAATTTTGGCATAAAGATAAGATCTGAGCTCTCCTTATTGATGATACATTATGATCATTATAACAAACTTGAATATTGCATTGAGTTACAAGAACTAGAGGACAGTTAAAAAAAAAAAAATAAATTTAAACTCTGTTATAAAGCCAGACTAAGTTACTAAGTTTTACAAGTGTAAAATTAAATAGAGAAAATGAAAAAGGGGAATTAAATATACTTTCCAGTATTTAATTTAGAAACCAGGGAAGAACTTTGTAATTTGAATGAAAAGATTATGTCTAAAGAAGGAATCATATAGATACTACTTTGTGCCAAAGTGACATTTTTTTCTATATCTTGGTTATTTCAACATATTTATATTTTGCTTATACTGTATTTAAGATAATAAGAAATGCCAGAAATCAATTTCTGAAAGAAGCCAGTCACAGTTGTCTTCACAAGAACTTAAGGCCAGTCTTATTTAACTCCTCAAATATGAATGTTTAAAATACTATCAAAAAAATAAAGCATTGTATGCGTTTTACATTGTCTGTATATACTGTGGTCATCATCCACAGTGACCATCCATAGTGTATTATTTTCCCTTCAGATAGGTCTTTTAAGAGGGAGAATTGCATTGCTGTAATTGTATAATCAGAATAATTCATCAGTATTTTCCTGCTTTTTGAGGGTTTAAATTATTTGACATTAACTTAATAGCATGTTATAAATCTGTTTCAAATACTTCATAAAAAGTAACAATGTTAGACTAGAAGCCCACATATTTCTGAAGTGAAGTGTTATCTAAATTTTGTCAAGAGGCATCACATTACAATCCTGGTCTATGTAGTTGCTTACTCGTGCATCAATAGGGATCCAAACTAGAAAAGAATAATTTACATCTTGAAAGTCCATAATATGTTTTTGGCTTTGGGTTTCGGTTTGGTTTGTGGTTTTTTTTCTGGTGTTTTTATCTCAATAAACTCCGTGTATCATGGCAGTGTCATATAGCACCTGGTTATACTGCCAGTCTTTTCCTTTAACATTAACTCGTCTTGGCAGTTTGAAAAATCTCATGCTCTAAACACTTCAAATTAGACAAAAATTCCAATTGCTTTCTTTCTTCCTTATTAAAATAAAATTACAAAGGTGAAGAAACACGAACACCGTCTGCTCATTCTGCTGATATTTAGTGTTCATTTCTTTGACTCATTATTAATCCTTTTCCCCACCGTGTTCACTTTTAGAGTTTATTTTGTTTATTTTATATGGTGGTATTTCTCACTTCATTTGTGAGATTACTGAGATCTGTGAGATTATGTGAAATAACTTGTTGATTATTTCATGAAACTCTGATAATGAACAGTGGAGAAGACACCATGGCAATACTTGACCTGTGGAAAACAACTAAACAGCAAAAAGTTTCAGCATTTCCCCTGTTTACTTGCCTCTTCTGCGTATCCTGACATGAATGGATCTTCCAGCACATGAATGGATCTTCCAGCACCTCTTATAGTTTTACCTCACTAAATTTTTTCATTTTAAAGATTTAATAACCATGTGAGAGAATACAGCCATTACTGGTGTTTAACAATCCTCACTTCAAACTCTGATGACATTTGGGGGATTTTTGGTATATTTCTGTGATGTCATACATTTCCATGTTTTCTAGATAGAAGACCTGCATTTTATTATATCAGCTGCAAGACACATAAAAAAAATGTCAGTAGTGTGGTTTAACCCCATTAGGCAGCACAACCCCACACAGCTAGTTGCTCATTCCCCCACAGTGTAAGGGGAGAGTAAAAGGGAGAAAACTAATGAGTTGAGATAAAGACAGTGTAATAGTTAAAGTAGAAGTGCACACCAGCAAAGCAGAATGAATTCATTCACTGCTTCCCATTGTCAGGAAGATGCTCTGTCCTTTCCAGGAAAGCAAGGCTTTGTCATGTGTAAAAAGGGTACTTGGGAAGACAAACACTGTCACTGCAAACATCCCACACTTTCTCCTTCTTCCCCCAGCTTTTATTGCTGATCATGATGTCATATGGCATGTAGTATCCTTTTGGTTAGTTGGGGTCAGCTGTCCCAGCTGTGTCCCCTCCCAACTCCTTGTGCACCCCCAGCATTCTTGCTGGTGGGGTAGTGTAAGAAATAAAGGATAATTCATTAAAAAAAATATCTCTGTCAAAGACTTTTCTGAGGACTGAAGAATATTTGGTAGCTGGCTTAATTGATGTGTATCTAACCAAACTGGTAATCAATGTTTTTCAAGTTGCTGCTTTCCTTCAGAGTTTTTCTTTCAGATCTGAAGGGCTTGTGAGTCTGAAAGCCTGTCTGATTTTTTTCCACCATGACAGATGATCTAATAAAAATATATTATTTCAATCTACAAATCTATCATGCCCATGTTGTCAGAACATTGTGAATGCACCAACCACACACTTCTGTATTTCTTTTGTTTCAGTGAAACTAAATGCCCTTTTCTACCTTGAAACCCGAGTGATTTCTAAGTTCCTAAGATTTAAAAAGAGAAAGAGATATTTGCAACTAGAAAACAAAAATCCAAATATTGTGTTTCTTTCATTAAAAAATTGCATATATAACTGTACCTGTAGAAGACAATAGTTTGGCACAGATACAAACCAGAGTCCTATCTGCAAAAAAGATTTTCCCATTTTTCATTTTAAAGGAAGTAGAAATTGAGTTAAAGTTTTTAAAAGCAACAAACAGATCACTACTGGAATCAAACTTAAATTATGTTTACCCAGACCATCATTTACCGTAACTTGGAAAAAAATGAAATCTCTAAGATTTCTTCCAAGTACCTTCCTCCTGCTGCTCAAATTATGTTAATTATGGTTACATGTAAATGGAAAGATAATTTGCCTGGTTTTTTGCATCTGTAGTTTCTGCACATAAAAGTCTGAAGTGAAGCTAAAAAATACTGAAGCTTTTTGATACCTAAACATATAAATCTTTAAAGATTTTCATTATCTAGGTCTGAGGTGATGCAGCCTGCTAAGATAGGCCATATGGGCCAATAGCCAAGACATTTCACATTGCCTCCTTACTCATCAGATTGTTTCTGACTGCAATTTACAACTCATGACTATATATACAATAACACTTTTTACTAATTTCTCACTGAGTCAAGAGCAAAGTATGATTGCTGCGTTGTTCCCTCCCTCCCCCCATTTAAGTTTAAACCAGAAGATATAAGACATTTTAATCTATATTTAGATGGTAAGATTTCAGAGTTATTTCTAAGTCATAAATGTAATGGGGCACTTTTTCTAACAAGTGGGGCGAAATGATAAACTCATGTTATGTAGTGACTACAGCTAGTATTATTTATATGGAAAACTACTATTAAAGAAATGTCTGCATTTTCATTGTGTAACTTGTATAATTATGGCAGAAATTTTTAAAACTATGTATTGAACAATATAGTCTGTCTGCACTTCTTGCTTTTAACTTACTTTCAGATATACCTATAGATACCTTGAATCTTTCCTTCTGTTGTTGAAAATTGATTCTAGCACTATGACTGAAAAGAACGACCACGATTGTAGGATGTTATTTAACATTGGCAGAACTGACAGCTTGGACAAAATGCAAATCACTGAGACGTTTGTGTAAACAGATGGTTTAGAGAGAGCTGAAGTATTGTTTAATTTCTATTTTAGGATAATGAAAGAGCTCCTTTTTAAGATTTTTAAAGGAGAGAAGCAAAATATTAACTTTAAAAAGTCTTCTGTATGCTAGATTGTGGGAGCTGAATGAAATTTTTTCTAAGTCTTGCTTGAAATGTGTAGCTAAGATCCTGCAGCTGGCCATGAAAGGCTGGGTGCATCTGCATGCAGCACTGCTACGTTCTTTAGAGGTATGGAGAAGCCTACTTAGCTTGGAGGAGACTGAGGGATGATCTTATTAATGTTTATAAATATACAAAGGGCAAGAGTCAAGAGCATGGAGCCAGGCTCTTCTCAGTGACAGCCAGTGACAGGACAAGGAGCAGTGGGTGCAAGCTGGAGCATAGGAATTTCCATGTAAATATAAGGAGAAACTTCTTCACCATGAGGGTGACGGAACACTGGAACAGACTGCTCAGAGAGGTTGTGGAGTCTCCTTCTCTGGAGATATTAAAAACCACCTGGACGCATTCCTGTGTGATTTAGTCTATGTGATCCTGCTCCGGCAGGGGGATTGGACCAGATGATCTTTTGAGGTCCCTTGCAACTCCTCATGTTCTGTGATTCTGTGATTCTGTTAAAAGGTACCATGCTTCTGGAAGAGAACAATAAAAATCAGCTCACCTTCTCTGCTACTGCTCTCAAACATATTATTTTTAACTGTTGTTACTAAACACTCACTTGAACTTCCTTGGACATTTTTAGCATTCCTAGCAAATTCTGCAAACTTTATTTCGCATAAGCTTTAATATTGTTTCTAAAAATTCATTTCAGTAAGACTGCATTTTATAGAACAAGATACATATCAAACAAATTTCTGTTTAAGATTATACTATTTAGTTACAATTGTGTAGAACAGAATATTGCTATGGTGATGTTCCAATTTTGTGTAATTTTGTAGAAAATTGCTTAACATGCATGTACAGTCAACTCCACACAAATTATAATCAACTCAGCAACCTATTTCTTTTGGGAGCATGAGTATACAGACCAATCTGAAACATAATAGCCTTTCATTTACTATATTGTAATGTCCTGACGTTTCATAGAATTAGTAGAATTTCTTTGTGTTTTTCCTCTCTGAATAATAGACTTGTAAATAGAATCTAGGGAAGCAGGACACTAACTGGTGATGTGTATCTAAAGTGTAAGCTGATAAAAATAATGCAACTGATCCTTAACTTTAAAGAAATAGAGAAGGGGGAAAAAATCAACATGTGATTATACTTCGGCCAACAATGAGTTTAATCAAGATGTAGCTGCATATCTGAATACAGCTAAAATTACATTCAATTACTTTTGGTTTACTTAAGGCGTTATTAGAACTCTTCTGTTCTAAAGAAAATCAGTTCACAAAAATCTTAAGTGCTATCTAAGTCTATTTTAAATGTAAGAGATTAACATGAGTGTTAAGTTCACCTCATAGACAGCCTGATGTGAAATTAATACGTGATATTAATTTACTTTTTTTTTCTCTTTTTAGGTAAGATAATATTTCTTAAAAATAATTTCACATCACTTTTCAGGACTCCAAAAATATTTGAATAGCCATTTCTCATCTCCGATCTGATTGAGCAGAGACAATGCAGGGAGAAGCCCAACTAATAATTTCTTAGTGATTTTGGACCTTGCACCCCACTACTTTTTAGAAGGATTTAACTTTATACCTCAGTAATATCATCATGGAAATTGTATTTTCATGGAAGTATACTGATATATTTCATATTGAAAATACTATTCTAAATATTCTTGCTTGTCTACATTGGAGCAGTATAGAAAGGAAAATAAAATTTTTAAAAGCAAGCAATAGTATCAATAGAGCTCCCATAAGCTATCAATTCCCTTCCAAAGCTAACACCGGGACAGGGATAGGAAAAGTAGCATATACAGTGTAGGAGTCCTAGAATCTACGGTTTTCACAGCTTCTTGACATCTAGGTTTTTAGTTTTTAGGTTTTTAGATTGATCTGTTTTGTGATATAATTAGGACTCAGTCCCACAAATATTGAATCTAAGAAAGGAAGAAATATCTTGACTACTATTACTGATACATTCAGAAGAAGAGCATGTTTCTGATCAAAACAACAATAATGAATCCTAATATTAAAAAAAACCAAATACAGTCTTAATTTTCAATTTTTCCCCCTAGTGATATTACTAGATAGGAAACACTAAAACCGATGTAATTACAAATGTGAAATGATAAAAATTTGTTTAAAAAAAAATAATTTTCTGGTCTATAAAATAATGTCTGAGGAGCCCATAATATGCATCTATTTAGTAGTGCCTACTAAATATTTAATTATACATTTCTAAACATGCAGCCTCAAAACAATATAATACTATAATCTTGATGTTTTAAATAGATTTTATATATAAATTTATCCATAGAATTATTTCCATTACAATAATAGTCTGAAGATTGTCATATTTTAACATTTCAGTCCCCCGTGTATGCACTGAAATGTCATAAGGAGTTACTTACAGTATTTTCTAATCACTTTTCAATGAAGACATGAAGTTTGAGACATGACGACAGAACTTCAGGGTACCAGCCATCAGGAAGTCACTATAAGACAAGGCTATACATTTCTTCTCTGTCTAGAATCTTCAGCAAATCATATCCCATTGCCAGTCCTGTATATATATATATGTCTCAATTAGAGATGCTAAAGCAGCAGCCTGCATGGGATTAGCCATTTTGGTTAATAACAAATGTTGAATCTCAGATTGTCCATATATAGACAAGAAAATCATACTCACTGCTATAACAAACAGTTATGTCTTTGTCGTTATTGCTCTGTAATGGATAAAAAGCAGTAATTTATGAATTGAGGTGATTCTCCCCCTCTGTTCTTCTCTCATGAAACCCCAACTGGAGTTCTGTGTCCAGCTTTGGAGCCCTCAACACAAGTAGGACATGGAACTGTTGAAACAGGTACAGAGGAGGACCATGAAGATGATTAGAGGGCTGGAGCATCTCTCCTGTGAAAACAGGCTGAGCTGGTCTTGTTCAGCCTGGAGAAGAGAAGGTTCGGGGGAGACCTTACAGTCGCCTTCTAGTATCTGAAGGGACCTGCAGAAAAGCTAGGGATGGACTCTTTACAAGGGCATGTAGCGACAGAACGAGGAAGAATGATTTTAAATTGAAAGGGGGTAGATTTAGATTGGATATTAGGAAAAATATGAGGATGGTGAAGCACTGGAACAGGTTGCTCAGGGAAGTGGTGGCTGGCCCCTCCCTGGAAGCATTCAAGGCCAGGTTGGATGGGGTTTTGAGAAACCTGGTCTAGTGAGAGGTGTTCCTGCCTAAGGTGGGTAGGGTTGGAACTAGATGATCTTTAAGGTCCTTCCAGCGGTACTAATTCTAT